>CAJHQP010009217.1:0-23317 GCA_905132765.1 Moricandia arvensis
TCACAGAGTCACTGCCTAGAATCTCTTTATTCTTTTTATGAATCTCCGGTTATCAGATAGGCCGGATAAGTATCTTCCTCATCAATAACATAGATATACTGTTGAATCTCGGAGGCGACGTGAATTTATAGTTTTAAAGATCTTAGCACCTTTTTGTTTTCAACAATCTCAACTCCTTTTAAATGGTTACTTTACATCAAAGATTAAGTTTTTCTGCATGATGCTTAGTTACATACATCCTCCACACATATGTGCTTAGATATCTCTAGTGGTTCACTTCTTTTTTTCCAGAATAAAGTAATTTTATTATAGAAATGATTTCTAATTTCTACTCCAGTACTATGTTTTAGAATGAATAATAGATTTATGAACAAAAAATAAATGAATTATTTTATTTATAGAGTTAACACATATTCATTTATAGTGAAATATAGAATAAGGTTAAAGCAGACGAGCATTTTATATGAAGAGTTACCATATCCCACAATCTCACACGACTCGAACCTTTGAATAACTAGCAACATTTATGGGAAAAAAAACTAGAATAACTTTTCAGAGTCTGTGTAAGCTTGGCATTAAGTCCTAAACTAGAAACTAATTGATCGGTCAATTTTATAAAAATCCAACGGACCATGTTCTAAAGTAGAAATCTATTTCCATCATTTATTCGACCTGACACCATCAAGCCAAGCCGTCTCCCTACGCTTGCAGCATGAATATAACTCTTGTTACCAATACTATATGGAAAATCGCATAAAAAACTTTAGAATTGGCACACACTAACACTTTAAACCTTGAACTTTTTTCGACTATCACTTTAAACTTTCAAATTGGCATTTGTATCACTAAAAACCTTCAACTGGCTTACTTGTGAATCAAGTAAAAAGTTGACATGTCCAGCAGGTAAAAGTGATGATGTGTCAGTTATTTTTAAAAAATAATAATTATTTAATTAAAATAAATTAAAAATAAATTAAAAATAAATTAAAAATAAATAAAATTGAAAAAACTAAAAAATTAAAAGGAAAATGAAAAAATAAAAATAAAATTTAAAAATAAAATTCAAAAATAAAATAAAAACAGAAAATTAAAAATAAAAAAATATTTCAAAAATGAAAAAAAAAATACAAAAAAATGAAAAAAAATAGAAAATTAAACAAAAGTTAAATAAAAAATCACAAAATTCAAAATTCAAAAAAACATATTCTCTTTTAAATTACAAAATTATTTTAAATAAAACAAACATATCATCGTGACAATAACAATTTCAAACATATCACTATGACGATGGTGGTTTCTCACATAACAATTAACGGTGACGTTTTTAACATATCTCTAACGATAGTTTGATTATTGACATATTCTAACGATAGTTTCTGACATCATCATTAAAAACTTTGACATTATCTATCATTTAAAAAAACTTGACATATCTACTGTTTTAATGATGATTATCGAAAACATTGTTATTGGACATATCTACCATCATTTTAACGATGATGTCAAAAATTAGCGTTAACGATATGTCCAAAACGTCATTGTTAATAGCTATGTGAGAAACCACCATCATCATCAGTGATATCTTTGAAATTGTTATTGTCAGCAATGATAAATCTATTTAAAAAATCTTGTAATTAAAAAAAAATATGTTTCAATTTTTTTTGGAATTTTGTGCTTTTTCTTTTATTTTCTTTTAATTTCTCAATTTTCATTTATTTTTCTGTATTTTAATTTAATCTAATTTATTTTGAAATTTTATCTTATTTTCTGAATTTTATTTTATTTTCTGAATGTTTATTTAATTTTCTGATTTTATATTAATTTTCTGAACTTTTATTTAATTTTTTATTTATTTTATTAATTAAATAATTATTATTTTTCGGAAAAAACCTACACATCATCACTTTTACCTGTTGGACATGTCAACTTTTTACTTGATGAAAAAATAAACCAAGTTGAAGGTTTTTAGTGATACAAATGTCAATTTGAAGGTTTAAAGTGACCGTCGAAAAAGTTCAAGGTTTAAAGTGTTAGTGTGTGCCACTTTCAAAGTTTTTTTATGCGATTTTCCCCAATACTATATATAAAAAAAACCTACTTCTACTAGTTTATTTATTTTATTGCTAGTAATGGAAACGAGGCCATAGAGCTGAGGAATGGCTCTGCAGTCTATGCAAACACAAAAGAAAAGAGGATAGAAAGGCTCTCTTGTATTCTTATTTGTTTTCTGATTCAAATATTTATTTCATGTACAGTCATGTCAGAAAAAGATGTTCAGTTAATGAGTTGTAAAATCCCAAGATTCAAAAAAACTTAAGAAAAGGCAAAGAGTGGATAGATCAAGAAAAATAACTTCACTTGTCTCATAAGCAACAACCTTGCCTATGTTGTAGGCACTAGGCCTAAAGCCCTCTAAAACCCACAAGCTTCTTTAAATCTCAGTATCCTTCTTCCCCTTTCACCTCTTTTCAGGCCTCAATAAAGCCATCATCCTCATCATCATCAAGTTATCTTCATCAGGAGAATGGGAGAAATAAGAAAGTGGTATGTGGCTATAATGGCGATTATACAAATAGTGAGCTGGATGTGTGCAACAAGCAGGCCTGTCGCTTCCAGTGCCGTTTCTTTTCATCCAGGTTTGATTTTTTTCTTTTCTTTTTATGTTTCCAAGTCTACTAATCAAAAACCATTACTGTGTATGTGTATAATGATAAGCAGATATGTGGATAGTTAAGTGTGATGATGAACATTACTTTGTTTATATGCTTGCAACAGAATCCAGTGGAATCTTTAACTGCTTTTACCTAATTTTAAGCAAATCAATGACTATTTGAGAGTCTAAACCGTGTGGTTAAACCACTAAACCGAATGAAAATATTGGTTCTGCAGGGATAATAAGCCCACAGGCTGCAGAACACAACTCTAGGATGCCTAATGAGAATACAGAGGTAGGAGAGATGGAGAAAGGGAGAAGGATAGGATCAAAACCACCAACTTGTGAGAAGAAATGCTATGGATGTGAGCCATGTGAAGCAACCCAAGTCCCTTCATTTCTTCAGTTTCCTCACCTCTCTACATTATGCTAATTACCAACCTGAGGGCTGGAGATGCCATTGTGCCCCTTAATTAATCATTTTTTATTCCTTATTAGACTTGTTTAACAACTTAAAACATATATATTCTATATTTCACATGACTCTCTTGTAAATTATTATTATCAGCAATGTGGATTTAACTAGAGATTCTTTTTTTTTTTTGAATTACTAGAGAGTTCAGACCAAAACTCTAATCTCATAGACTCGAAACCACAACATGTATTATTGGTTTCGTCTCAGCTATCACTTGAACTGTGAACATTTGACACAATGGTCGGGATACTTTCCAGTTGAACTAATTACTTCTGGTACATATAATATATAATATGATGTATGGTCATATTCATTTCATCATTTGTCTCAAACAAAGACTATATCATGCTATGATCAACTACAAGAGATAATTATATAACACACTCAGCAAGAAAAGATTCATTGATTGGGTTTTACATATTATATATATTGAGAAATTATGATAATGAGGGAGAGAATATATATTATATCAAGAAAAACCGATAACATCTTTGAACCATTTGAAGCTTTTTCGAATGGATCCGCTTCATCTTCTGTTCAACGGAGTAAACCTTATAGGCAGCGACTCTTCTCTTCCTCCGCGTCTCTGGATCGCTGAAACTCCAGCTTCTAGAGGCTGCGTTTGAACCGCTTTTGCTTTTCTTTATCTGGTAATCCTTTGTCTGATCTGCCGCTGAATCGTTGAAACTGTAACCTTTCACCACAACCGCGTCTCGCCCGTTTCCAGACGCGGCTTTTGGTTCCATTTCTTTGTAAGAATTCTCCATGGTGGTGGGTGGTGAAGTGATGCGATGCCTCCGTTGGTTTTTAGTTTTGGTCTTTGACGACTAAAGAGTCGTCTCTGTCTTTTTTTGTAGTGGATTGTTTTTTTAAAAAGTTGTAAAAATGATTGTTTCTTTTTTCTCAAATGATTAAAACCATTTTCATGTGGAGTTAGTCAAGGACCCCACTTGTGTTGTTTATTTTTTCTTTTACCAACGCAAAACAGTTTACAGATTACAAAATAGAGAAAAAAATTGATTTTAATCATTGGACTTTTCATGCTTTATTTTTTTTTGTATGCTTGTCGTGGTTAGGTTTGTGTGGATGTGATGCTTTCCCAACTATTCCCTCTCTAGTCGGCACGCTGGTTTGCGCAAACCGGTTATTTCTCACTGGAAAAATAAAATAAAAAGAAGAAATAACTTAGAGTATATATAAAAAAGAAAAATCAGTTCAGTTTCATTTTCGTGAAGAAATAAGAGGCTTTCGTGAAGAAACTTTTGCAGAAGTTTCAGATTAATAATGCAAATCAATAATGAAAGCAAGCAACCTTGTCGTGGTAGGCTTGAATATATCAAACCAATAATGAACTTTCATCCCCTAGAAAATTTTGGACAACACATTTTCAGAGAAATAAAATACTATATACAAATTGTAGGGGTATAATTTTATTTGCAGCGAGGCTAAAACATTCTTGTAAATTAGAATAAGATCATGAAACAAAAAAAGAGATGTAAAAAAAAAAAGATCCAAAATTTAGCAAAAAAAAAGATGTAGATGAAACCGAGGTAGAGGTTAATCCACGCGTAGATTAGGTGAAACCAAATCCTAAGTCCTAGCCACAAAAATGTAGACTAAAAAGCCCATCATGCTATAAAGTATTTTGGTCACACTCATTCTTACACATACAAGCTGTTAATTACTTTAAAAACAACTAGTCTTTGATCCGCGCGTCCGCACGGATGTTATTTTATGAATGTCAAATATTTAAGCAATTTGTTTGATATAACTGTATATATGAATGAAACTTAACATTCAATATCCGTTATCCGATCTGGGATCTCATCCGCTTCAAAAAACGGATATTCGGGGATCCTGATAGTGATTTTACGGATTCGACTGATCCAAGTACGAATTCGGATAGTAAAATTTAGGTCTGAATATTCGGATCTGGATATGAAATATTTAAAATTTAATTATAGTTATCTATGTATATTATATATACTTTTATATAAAATAACTAAAATTTTAATTTTAAATTTGAATGCTTTTAAAGTTTTTAAAATAATAATTTTAAATAGACTAATAGATGGTTAATATTTAGGTTTTTAATTAAAAACAGGTTCAAATATCCGCGTGTATTCGGATTTTAGTCTGAATATCCTAACCCCGAATATCCAGATCCGGATAACAATTTTATGAATCCGACGAATGCATATCCGAATCCATATATCCTAAAATACCTCGAAAATTCGATCTATCTTAGACATAAATGTGTATATGTATTATATGGTGATTAAAAATTTAAATTTATAAATTACATAAATTATTCTTATTAGATATATCGTACAAATGAATAATACATTGTATTTGTTTGTATATAACCATTTATAATATTAATATGTATTTTAGTTACTAAATTATTATGGAAAATTACATGATTTTGTTATTGTAAATGAATAAGTTCAAATTATATCGAAAATTATTGACATTATTAGTTTTTTTATAGTTCAAATATAGTTGGTTTAACTTATATGAATATGAATAAAAAATAAAAAGAATTTAATTATATATATATATATATATAAACACATATACATTTTTTATGAAATATTCAATTTCAATGATAAATGTTGTTAATGGGTTTAGCCCAAATTTATTTTTTTGCTTGTTAATAATTAATGTTTAAATGTTTGGATGCAAAGATAATATCAGTGGCATTTCTTGTAAATATTAGGTAAATCAAGGGTTATTTCTTATTTGTAATTCAGTTTTAGATGTTAAGAGTTAAGAGTAGGTTTGGATATATTCTAATAATTGAAATAGTTCAGTTTTCAGTTAGTCGAATTCAACACAAATTTCACCAAATTAATTTAAAATTAAGTTTTGTTCGGTTTGTATTCAATTTTTAAAAATCGTATCAGAATTTTAATTTCAAATATATCTAATGAGAAATATCCTACAATATACCTAAAAAAATTGTCACAAAATAGCTTAAGATAATTACCTTACTTTAGTTTAGTTTTATTAAAATTTTGGATAAATTCCATTAATTTTAGTGAATTTCGGTTAATTTAGTTTAAAATTTGATTAGTTTGGTACAAAAACTTGGTACAGTTTAGTTATAATTTTTCTTAAAGAAAACCAAAATAACCGATTGCTGAACCAAACTAAAAATACCTACTAAATCAAACCGAACTCTTAAACAAACAAATGAAATATTTCAACTAATCCAATATGATTCGGATAGAAAAGCTTTGAGAAGAGTATATTGATTTTATCTTGGTTTAAAAGCTTTAACAGCGATAGAAAAGGTTGTTGATGAAGTAGAAAAACGTTTTAAACCACAACTTTGACAAGAAGATCTGATTGATACAAAAGAAAGAAACACAACAAAACCAGACAATTGAAAAAGAGAAGAAATAAATACTCCATATAATTTAAAAATAAAAGTGAAAATGGTCGGACGAGAGACATATGTTTGTAAATAGAGAGACGACAGTGTCAAAATCAAATCAAAGAGTTGTTGTGCCTTTCAAAAACAAACAAAAGAAAAACCTTTCTTCTCCAGTGATAGTTGTGCAGACGGCGAGAACTTCTTCCTTCACAGCAGATCAGCAACGTTAGAAGGCAGCTCCTCAACAACAACATTATAAAACTTCTGAATATCAAACAACATCCTCTCATCATCACGCGTCACGAAGTTGATCGCCACTCCTTTCCTCCCCAAACCTCCCACTCCTTCCTATACGGTGGAGGTAATTCTCCGGCTGAGTCGGCAAATCGTAGTTGATCACCAGAGACACTTGCTGAACATCAATACCACGAGCCAAGAGATCAGTGGTGATGAGCACACGCGAAGAGCCGGACCTGAACTCTCTCATGATGATGTCTCTCGTGTTCTGGTCCATGTCTCCGTGAGTAGCTGAGACAGTATGGTCACGGCCTCTCATTTTTGTCGGTGAGCCAGTCCACCTTTCGCCTAGTGTTCACGAAGATGACACTCTGAGTGATTGCAAGCGTCTCGTAGAGGTCACAGAGCGTCTCGAGCTTCCAGTCTTCCTTCTCGACGTTGACGTAGAACTGCTTGATACCTTCAAGGGTGAGCTCATCACGCTTCACCAAGATTCTCACCGGCTTGCTCATGAACTTTCTTGTGATCTCAAGAGCTTCTGGTGGCATTGTTGCTGAGAAGACACCTACTTGGATCTTCGGTGGGAGAAGCTGGAATATGTCGTAGATCTGGTCCTTGAAACCACGGAGAGCATTTCATCAGCTTCATCAAGAACAAACATCTTGATGTTGTCAGCACGGAGGGATTGTCTCTTCAACATGTCGAAGACACGGCCTGGTGGTTCCGACAACTACATGGACACCAGCTTGGAGGATGCGTTGATCCTCACGGACACTGGGTTCCACCAACGCAGGCGTGAACCTTGACACCAAGGTAATCACCGAGTGCCCTCATGACCTTCTCAATCTGCTGGGCGAGCTCTCTGGTTGGAGCTAGAACAAGGGCCTGGCACTGGACAATGTTGAAGTCTAGCTGCTGCAAGACGCCAGAGCAGAAAGTTGCTGTTTTCCCCTGTTCCGGACTGAGCCTGTTGGATCACATCAAGACCTTTGCAAAAAGGGACGATTCCTCTTTGTTGAATTGCAGAAGGCTTCTCAAAACCTACGTACAAGCACACATGAGTACAGTTTTAAAAATAGAGAGAATGTGAGATAAATCACAAAAAAAGAAAGCTTTATGGGGTTCTTGTACACGTACCATAAGCATAAATACCCCTGAGGAGATTCTCTTGAAGACCCATGGCATCAAAGCTGTCGTGGACCTCATCATAAGAGGTGAAGAATTCATCCTGTCCCTCAAGACTGTAACCATACAAAACAGTTAGCACCTAGAGTTAACAACACTTATGTTTAAAGAGCAAACAAACAGAATAAGAAAACTCACACTTCGTTCAACTTTTGGTCGAACTGGCGTGCATCAAACTGTGTGCCTTCTGGTGCGGATCCTGCCATGACTACACACAGAGAACAACAACAACAACAACAGCAACAGTTAGCGATAACACAAACCAAGAGACAACAACTAAATTATATAGCTAAGGAGGAGAATGTGACAGAATAGCCAAACTCGAGTGTCCATAAAGAGTGGAAAAAAAGCATTAATATCTATCTTCACTGATGTTCGGAGAGCATATGGTTGATCCAATATTATAGACAAACCACTCAAATCAATTCCTCCAAATTACAGACATTTAATTCAAACAAACACAGTTATGGAATAGAAACAGTCTAAAGTCAATACAACATACAAACAAAACAACAGAGCTTGAAGACAATCCTATTGAGAAACTACAGAGCGGTCTTAAAAACACATCCTAATGTGTTACAGAAACCAACAAACCTAAACGAAAAAAATATTTGATTAAATCAACGAATCTCCAGATTTATAAATCCTAACGTAAATATTCGTCATCATCATGCTCATAATCTAATAGACAGAACAAGGATAAACTCCAAGAGCTCGATCTAAGACAGCAGAAAAGCTAATCAGATTCATATGAATTGAAGAAAGTTATAAACTTTCGAACGAGAATCAGAAACCCAGTAAAGAAAAAGCAAAGACCCAATCATTAATAGGGAAAAAAAGTGGCATCGAGAATCACAGGGAAGGTAGTAAAAGTAGATGAAATCGAGGCAGACCTGGAGCGAAAGAGATTGGTAAGGTGAAGGAAGAAGGTAAAGTAGATAGCTTTGTTGGTTAACTTAGGGAGGCTGTATCTCCCAAACTCGGATCTAAGAGAGCGAACGAAGATTGAAAAGAGAGATAGAGAGAGTGAAACAAAACGTAGAAGATGCAGGGAGGAGATGTGTTAGTGTCTATATATACTGCTCTCTTTTCTTTTTCCTTATTTTGATAGGAGTCGTGTTAGGGTTTTCTCTATAGGAATCCTTCTCCTATTCCTTTTCGGAATTCCGTTTTTGCCCTTACTTAGCCACAAGTTTCGAGTAGGGACAGGATTTTCCCGACATGTCTTGATAAGTTTTAACGACCTGTGTACAAAAATTTAAATTAACAGCAATTAGGACATGACTAGTTCTAACTTCGGAAATTTTTTAAAATTCATATATGTATATATTTTTAGAAATATTTTAAATTCAACTTTTATATAATTTAAAAATTAATATATATATATATATATATATATATGTATATATGTGCATTTTGAAATTTTTTAGAATTAAAACTCCTCATTGAAAATGCTCTTAGTGATAAGTTTTAACAACCCATTAACACAGTTGACTTTTAAAATGGTTTGACTAATCCATGTTCACCTGATGATTGTTGATCTTTTGGCTTGCCAAAAGCTAAGAGAATAAAGGTTTGATTAGGATAATTTTAGAGGTTGTTACTGTTTGCGGATGTGTATAATTGTGGTTTTAAGAGTTACTAAAAGATTTGGACGACTAGTACAACTAAAAATTATTGTGTATGTAAGATACTTATAAAAGATTAATGACTTCAATACAAAAAAAATTAAAATCAATTAGTGATATATCCTTTTGTTTCATATTAAATGTCATTTTAGTTTTGTGCATATGGATTAAAAAAAAATTATTTCGCATATTTTCTAAATAAAAACACAATTATGTTTACAATTAACAATATTTTAATCAATAAAAAAATAAATTGAAGCAAAAATATTAATAAATTTTGGATTGAAAGTAGAAAACAAAATTATTTTGTAATTAATAGAGTTGACTTTTAAAATAGTTTGACTTAATCCATGCGGTCCGATTGATTCACCTGACCTGATGATCGCTTGTCTTTAGGCCAAGCCGCAAAGCTCAGAGAATATCAAGTCGAAACTGGAATAATCAAAAACATCGAATTTCACCAAAAATCTCCATCTCTCATATTCCGCCGAAACAATCAATGGCTTACGCATCTCGTATCATCACTCATTCCAACAAGGTTCGTATCCAATCCATTCTCCATTAAACTCTGCTAATTGTATTCAGTTTATATGCATCTTAACTGTGCTATGTGATGTCGAGTTACTTAAAGTCTCTACCTTTACTAATTGTCACATTAAGACTTACTTAAAGTCTCTACCTTTACTAATTGTCAGTTTGTTCACCACTTGCACTTGATGGTTGTGTTTTATTTGACAGCTGAAACATGTTTCCACTTTACTTCGGCGTGAGCATTCGCAGCTTCTCCAACACTACAAACCCTCTCTCACAGAAGACAAGGTATATAACTGTCCTCTTCCTTGGCTCATAAGGCATCCCTCATAACGTTCCTTCATTAAATGATGTTGCTTCAGCATTTTCTGTTTTCGTCTGCAGATTTGTTCAAGAATCACGTGTCTTGTTCCTCCGTAGAGAGCAATGTAAGTCCCTTTCTGTTCCGTTTCCTTACTCATCTATGTCATTAGATCACGCCTAATAGCATAATCCTCTATGTATTTTAATGTCATTAGCTTCGTTTTATAGGTACCAATGCCTAGTGGTGTTTCAGCTATGACCAAACGTTTCTTAGACAATATATAAAGGTACAAACTTCTTCCTGCCTGCGTGCCTGAATAGATACGTCAGCTTCTTTTGATTTCGTGTCAGCTCCCAGTAAGAGGATTTCATCCAGTTCAGGTACTTAGTTATACTTTCAGCTTTGCGCGTTTCTACATCTTCTTTGACCTCAATGGTAATGTCTGTAGAGAAAACGAAATTTCTGATTTTATTTATGTAGCTGATTATCTACATCAAACGTGGTTTATAGTAGATACTTCATACTGAGTTCGTGTTGATTTTATTTCTAACCAGAACAGCTAGTGGTTTAACTGGGTTTTTGTGTCTATTGCGGCTATCATGTTTCCGTTACTGTGAATATGCAACTCCCACATGGTCCGTTTTACCAAGAACTTCTAAATGTGTTTCAGATCTTCCTCCTCATCAAGAGATCGGAATGCCTTCTCTATCGCCAACAATGACTGAGGCATGGACCTCCAATTACTTCCTTACTACAATTTATACTAAAGCTATCTGTCCAAACTTCAGGGTAATATTGCCGGGTGGCTGAAGAAAGAAGGTGATAAAGTCGCTCCAGGTGAAGTGCTTGTGAAGTTGAAACTGTAATGTTGATTTAGATTGAGTGGAATATAACACTAATATCAAGCTATATATATTTTAGGACAAAGCAACCGTCGAAATGGAATGCATGGAAGAGGGCTATCTCGCCAAGATAGTAAAGATTACACCCCCTCATCTGGTACTAGTCCTGCTACTCCTGAAGCAAAGCCAGCTCCTTCCCCACCAAAGGAAGAGAAGCCAGCAAGTGCTCCTGAAGCCAAGCCTTCCAAGCCCACCGATTCGAAGGTTCCAGCTTTGGACTATGTTGATATCCCTCACACTCAGATACGCAAGGCAAGTACCTATACAACCTTATATCCCTCTCTGTTTTCTTCTATAAATCAAATATCCTTAGTTCAAGGATTCTGAAACCTGTTTCTTGTATGATTAAGACAGGTCACAGCCTCACGTTTAGCATTCTCAAGCAAACTATTACGAGGTTTGATTAGGATTCAGTCACTGCTCACTTATAATGCTTCTTTGAAAGCGAATGAGCTCAAACTGTTTGTTTTTGACAGGGAGGAACATTCACAGTTTCCAACTTGGGAGGACCTTTTGGCATCAAACAGTTCTGTGCCGTCATCAATCCACCTCAAGCAGCTATTCTAGCAATCGGATCTGGTAACTACCTACACACACATTTATTCCATCCATCCATTCATTGAAGTTTCTTCCCCGTAACTGATTGTGTATTGTTGTGTCTGAATCTCAAAACAGCTGAGAAGAGAGTTGTTCCTGGTAGTGGCCCTGACCAATTCAACGTCGCGTCTTACATGTCTGTAACACTTAGCTGTGACCACCGCGTAATAGATGGTACATATCCACCTCCATTCCTACGCCATTATCATATCACATGGAAAAGGTTTAATAGTAAGTCTGCCGTCCTTGTACAGGTGCGATTGGAGCTGAATGGTTGAAAGCATTCAAGGGCTACATCGAGACCCCAGAGTCTATGTTGCTCTAAACTCCACACCACACACACACACACACGTCAAAGCTAAAGCTTATAAGAGTATATGACATTAAATTTCTCTGGTTCACAGTTTCTACCAGTTTTGGTCCCTTTAGGCCTGTGCATGCCTTCCAAAATTGCTTGCTCTTTTGCCATTCTTTACGTTGAGTTGACAGTTTTTTTTTTCTCAAAATAAAATCAGGAAACCAACAAGTTTAATGTTCATCATAAGATTCATAACCAAAGATGAGTGTTTCTTCCTATGATTTGATATCATTATCCCTTGTGTGTCTCTCCATCTATCGTCTCCTCCTCCGCATGATCTGCCGGGAAGTTGAGAGGGACCGGCAAGGTCACAAGACGAATTGACTTCTCAAGTCTCAACCGAGATCATTTGCAGCTAAGGTTCTAAAAGTGCTTCCTCAAATCTTTAGCTATTTGTCTTGAACTTATATCCACGTGAAGGATGAGCTCAAGAACGCAGCTTATCAGAAGAGGTTGATCTTGTCATCCTGCCTGCGTCAGAATTATTGAACAATCTCTTACATTTCTCTCAGTTGATTGGAGGAAACTTGTGTTTTTTCTTTAACGGAATCAAAACTTGAACTTTAATCAGATGTGTTAGGAACGTTAAGATGCCAGCAACCATCTCTTCTCGGTCTCATCCTGCAAATTGCAAATTAGATCAAATCAAACTGATGCATAAAGAAACTGAGCTGTTCAAAGTTGAGTATAGTGTTTAAAGGGCACGAAAGCCAAAACAATATACAAGTGTTTATCATTTATTTGCATACTTAGTGGAAGTAGTGGGAGAACAATAGACAGGCCTCCATTTGCACCAACTCAATGGCAAGAACTAGAGCATCAAGCCCTAATATACAAGTACATGGTATAAGGCATTCCTGTCCCACCTGAACTTATCCTTTCCATTAGAAGAAGCTTGGACTCTTCACTGGTCTCTAGACTCCTCCCTCACCAATTCATTAAGCCTTTAACTTGCTTAATATTTTCTATTTTTATTTATTTCATGTTCTTTTTTTTTCTCTAATAACATTTGCAGCTTTATTAGAGTCTTTGGATTTCTATCTAAACTCTTCATCATGCTTCTGCTTTGTCACTTCATCAAAACACTTCTGCTACTCAGTTGAACGTCTTAGCCTCTGCAACTGACCTCTAAGACTTCAGGTTCTGTGTCTTGTCATTTTATTTCTCTTGCTTCATAATTTTAATTTTTTTGTTAATTTTTGAAAGAAACACTACATATTTTGATTTGTTTCTTAGGAAGCACGCATCTTTTGGATAAAGCAAAGTACTTTATATTGAGCTTATACACACGTCAAATGACGTTTATAAATTATTAAAATATTTAACATGAAAAGCATTATAGATTTTATCGTTTATGGAAGAACAAACAATCATATACAACTTTTGGTTGCATACTTCCTTTCCATGCATGTGCTTCTAAAGCATTAGGAACGAGGAAGAGTTAAATATCAACATCATGAGTCTTGATTCATTAAGTATATAAAGCTTTTACGTGCGTATGATTACTTGGAATCATTACCAACACTAATTATTATTATATTATAATATTTCACACTATTATAATATATTTATCTATATGATATACGATGATCATCTAAGAAAGCATGTTGCCAACGAAGATTCTGTGAGCGGAATCAGGTCCAGATCAAAACCAGCACATCTTTGGTTAGTCATATCAAGCAATAACGCGTCTTAAACACTTTCATAGTAGGGAACAAGATCAACACCACCATTATCATCTTCAACCATGTGTCCTAACCTGACCAGTATCTGCCGTAATCCGAACTTTCAGAAACCATATTAACTACTCATTATCGGTGTAGCCAAAGCTCTTCAAATACGAACTAGCTCTAACCAAACCAAAACAGAAGTCATCAAAACCAGAGATAGATTATGATGAGTTCCCAGTTCCATACAAATCTTCTACAAAGTTTGCACTTTTGTAACATCACATAACAAGAGAGATGTAGATAAGTTAGACATTCTCTGATTCTAGTTTCCAAGAGCTATCTGACATTTTCTGATTCCAAGAGCTACCAAACACGAGAGACTCAACATTCTCTGTTTCCAAGAGTGATCAGTTACAGTGGTCTAAACTTTTCCTCCTACCTAAACATCAAAATCATTCCTGAGAGAATTGACATGTTGTGTTTAATAAAAGCAAAAAGAAGGAAACTTAAAATCTTCCTATCATAATCTGCTATGATTCTTCTAACTATAACATCGCACAATATGCATAAACAGCGGATTTGTGTACACCCCTGAACCACTTACAAGAATATTCAAAGCCAACAACCTCACAAAATGAAATTAGATATCATTTTTGCTTTTCCTTTGGGAACATATAAGAGAATGGCTAAAAACAATATTACATGCCACTCTTTCTTTCTCTCTGTTTCACTCTAGTTAGCATCATTAGGCATGTAAATGGAAAAAAAAGCTACACGACCTTAAAAAGAACAAAAAAATATTACGAAGAGAGAAAATGAACCCAGAATTTACCCATTTACAGAGATGATCCGATAAGGGTATGATGATGATCTCTCTTTAAATCATGAGTAAGTATGAGTGATCCTTAAAAGCTGCTTTCTTTTGAAAAGCAAGAAGGCAACAACGCATAGCTGTAGCATTGCTGCGAACCCAACAAATACAACACCAACCGTCTTCCCTGTGTTTACTCCAATTTTCTCCGACTGCTTTAAGATCCGTGGTGGCGGCGGAGGCGGCGGAGATGGCGGCCGTAGCCTCCGTGATTTGTTTCTGTTAGATTGAGGAGGTGAAGCTGGAGGAGGAGGAGGAGGAGGTTTTGGAATCGGCGGTGGTGGTTGTGAAGGTGGAGGAGGCGGTGGCGACGGAGGAGGATGTTGATGAATCGGTGGAGAAGGAGGCGTGTTAACCTGTGGAGGTGGTGGCGTATGGCCTGCTGACTCGGCGGGAGGAGACTGCGTCACGAAAAATAACGGAGGAGGAGGAGGTGGTGATTGGACGAGGAGGAAGGCATTGAAGGTAAGAATCATACCTAAAAGTAAAAAATCCATTAATCACCAGACTCGATCCAGATCGGTTCAGCTCATAGTATCTGGTCAACGGAAGGAGACCAAGATTGGTGTTGTTGATCGTTTGATTCTCCGTTACAAGAAGAAGCAAGAATCAAGGAATCAACTAGGTCAGGTTTCTATATTTCCACCCAAATTTACGAATCGAATCGAATTGGATTTTCCGGGAAAATGCAGAGTGAGAGAGAGAGAGAGAGGGATGTAACGGTTTAGGGCTAAATCTTGGGGGAAAATGTAAAGATTACTAGATTTCGATTTTACAAGCTCTGTTCTATTTGCTGTTAAACTGATCATCCATCGTGGCATGAACTCGTACACTCATACACCCCCTTAATGGGCCTAAGCCCACAGTATGGTGCTGCCGCTTCAAGGATGGACACCATGAGGCGTCTGTTCAGCTACGTTGTAATAGGGAGGAGACTCAAGGTTTGGAACATCTCTTGGATTCTGCATCCAACTCTCAAAATTCTCATCCTGTTGTGTCACATAGAGAAACAAAAACCCCGATATAAGAGCATCACAGGCAAAAACCTGAGGTCCAGACAAGAGAACATTGTTATCATTACCTAAGAATAGTTTGCAGCCTAAATATTTCCACCTTTGTATTTCCTCCAACTACATTTGGGTTGTTGTAAGTCCCAAAACCTGTAGGACCACTCGTTGGGACTGGTTTCAGTTATGGATGCCATACTTGACACCATTTGATGAACCGCCTTCAGGCATCAACACATAGCTAGTTCCATTCGAAGGGTGTACCTATGCTACTGGGTTATCTCAGTAGCATGGCATGGGCATTTGGGGAGAGGAACTGTCGATAAAGCATGAGACTTGCTAAACTTGCGAGTACATATTTGCTGCATAAGGGCCATTGTTAACTTCATCATGTGAGAGTACTAATATGTTGTACTCTTTCCGTGTCGGTATAAATGATGTTTTAAGTGTTGTTCATAATAGATAATGTTTTCATATATTTTGGTATCAAAAATTGTTTAACCAATTACATTTAAATATTTATATTTAAATTAAAAAATAATATGTAAATTACATTTTAATGCTATTTTTTTAAAAAGACAAATTTTTTTAATATATATGTACTCATATAAAACATCATCTAATAAAAAAATAGAAGGAATATAATTTATCTACATCATTATACATACGGACGTAACAATATGTTGTAGCAATCATAGTCAGAGTCGTGCCTCAATGTTAGATTTTGAAACATTGGCTTATGGCATCAATTTTTTTTAGAAACAATTAAGGGCATATTTTTTAGTTTCATCTATTTAAGCTCAATTAACAACAATAAAAAAGAAACGAGGTTTATGATAATACATTATAAACTTATGGTTTTCATACTTAAGCAACCAAATAGTATATGCTCATTTTTAATTATCAAATACAGTAAAATAAATAAAGATCAGTTGTGTTACATAGAAAAATTGTTTGATTAACTATTTTATACTTGTTAAAGTATATGAAATAAAATATTAATGTTCTACTAATTTTATTTATTTTAATATAGTTGGTTAAAAGTTTTATACTTCTTCTGTTTCTTAATAAGTGTCACTTTGAAATTTTTCACACAAATTAAAAAAGTGGTTGAAATGTATTTAAACTTTTATTAATTTCATATTTGACAAATAGAACTTGAGATAAATAAAATTATTTATAAGATCAATGCAGTCTAAAAATAAATATAATTTGCATTAGAATTCTAAAGTGACACATTTTTATGTAAAAAAAAAAAAAGCTAAATGATAACATTATAACTAAGTGTAAGTATTTTATTTTAATTCGCTTATGGCAGCTCAAGTTATTGGCACGGCATAGTGATCACAATAAGAACCTATAACGAGGAAGAAAGACCTTGATGGATAAGCTTATGCTCATCCTCGTCAGCATTCATGTTAGCTTCTTTCAAGGCGGCATGTAAATATCCGCGTCGGAGTGATTACCCACAATTTCTTTTATCGATTCAATCGCATTTCTCTCTTCATTATTTTTGGGTCCCATCCACCCGATTACAAGCGGTTTTGGATACAGATACTATCATCACCGATCAATCCGTATTGGCATAGTCAGAAAGAAACAGGTGAACACATAAGGATCAATATGAGTATCTAGCAATATATAGGTTTGGTGGCTAATGATTTCAACTCTTAAAGGAAAAAATAAATCAATAGTTGTCTACGTTTACCAATTTTACCGTTATTGATAACTAATTGATAGTGATGGCAATTGAGCTCTCCCGCTAACTCATTTGTCCCGCCTCGCTATGGTACCAATTTCAGTTGGGTCTTTGACGGGTCGTACCGCCGCGGGACGCGGGTCTTGAACCCTATGACCAATCCCGACCCGCACTATAGGCAGCGAGTATGCGGTAGGTCCGCGGGCCCATATATCCAAAGCTTGACCAATCCTGTAAACCTACAAGAAGAAGAAGAGACAGCGATATGCTATCAAGTTGATCAAAAACATTAAGTTACAAGTACTAGTCTCGACTCTCTAGTTACAAGCATATGACATTGTCTATAGTGTAATCCCAAATCAAACATATGACTAACAAAAAGATAACTCATAAGTTATGTTTCATTAGTCATTAGTTATCACTTTCATTAGTCTCGTTTTGAGTTTTAGAAAATGTTCGGACTGAAGCTTGTTTATACACGAGTGCTTATATCTGAGCATGTACACTAGTCTCTTGCTCCACTCGCTGATCACTAGAGCATGTATTATATTCGACAATTTAATAACTTGGACAACCGATAACATACAAGGTTTCATCATGATCCAAGTTCATACTACTACACAAGTTATTTATCATTGGAGAAGTGAATCAGCTAACATACCCGGTAGTGGCTTCTGTATGTATATGTATTATAATTATAGCAGAGAACTTCGAAATAGTCCTTCAGTGGTACCTACAGAAACTGTTAAGGCCAAAAACAATATGGTCAAGTCTAAGACGTTATGAAGTTTATCTTCATCCAAGACTTGTGATAAGAATTTTCCAACCTCAGATGTTGAGTGGTAATTGTCATTATATTCGGGCAGTACCCATTGGTGTTCTCCAAAAACTGCAACTTGTCATACAATCTTGTTGATATATACAAGTTATAAAAATATCAGTTTGGGCATCATTGAGTAAATTCAACAAAAAACGCATGATTTTGTAACTAATAATAAAAGCTCATGCTACCATCAAGTTCCAAGGTTTTCTCACACTAGCGTTGTAGATTCATCTTATTATTAACTATAAATCTCTCGAACATCCAAATTATCTATACCACACGTCAACCCGTGACAATTATAATGGTCCACCAAGCAAAGCGAGTAAATAACAAGGATGTTTATAAAACTCACATTCGAGAAAGATGATCAAGTTTTCTAGAACACAACATATCTCCAATCCTCAGTATATCTTAAGAGGTAGAACCCATTCTAACCGGCAAAAAAAAAAAACAAAGTTTCTCTCTTCTCTAAGAACGAGAACCCAAGAGGGACAGAGATGAGAACCCTCTGGAAATGAAAAAAAACGTAAATCGCCATCGTCATCTCCGATTGCTCTTTGTTGGTGTCACCACAGAGATGCAATAAGAAAAGTCAAGCGGGCCAACCCAATTGTCCCGCGTCCCGCTTTGGCCCAACCCGCTTTGGCCCAATACCGCCGCGGTAATGCCCGCGAGGCCCGCTAACAAACGGACCGTAAAATTTGTGCCCAATCCGCCCCGCATTGGGCCTTTATGGGCCAGGCCCGCGGGCAAGCCTTTATTTTGCCATCTCTACTAATTGGACAATAGAGAGCGAGCCCATCGTTGTGTTGGGCCCAAGTACAGATAACAGCCCGTCAAATATAAACTGTCAGAAAAAGCAGAGAGGAGAGAGAGAGAGAGACCATATTAGCTTACTCTGCACTTCTCCGTAGGTGATCATTCCCCACGCAACGATCGGTTTGTTCAAAGAGCAGTTACTCTGCAAAGAAAGAAGTTACTCAGCTCAAGCTCCGATCATACTCTCCGAAACGTTTTAACGTCACTCTCTCCGTCGATATTAGCTCTGCACGAAACCTTAACTCGCCGCGTTTCGAAGCAATCGAGCTCGTCCCCTCTTCTGGCGAGTTAGTTTTTTTTGATCGGGATAAGTTTTGAGGTAATGAAAATACTCTTCTTAGGATCTTAGCTCTGGATGTTTGAACGGTAATGAATACTTTCGCGTCTATCGCTGACAGATTTTCTGGAAATTTGATGATTCAGGTCGCCGATTTAGGGTTTCAAGCTCGAATTGATTGCTGATTACTGTGTCAATGCCTTTCTTCTTTGCCGTCTAAGCATCTTGCTAGGGATTTGCTATCATTTTTGTGCCGTAATCAACACTAATCTTTGTTTTCTCAAAGAATCCACTCTACTTTAGAGCAATTGTCTGTGTTTGATTCATTGAGTGCAGCTCTTGTTTGTGTTCATTGTTTTCTGTGATGGCGAGGGAGGCTATCCTCTGATTTTATTTTCCCGTAATTCATGCTTATGAATCATCATTTCTGCGTGACAAAATGGTTTTGAGATCTATGATTTTCTTTACGGTTTCAGCTCTCGTCTCATTTTTTTTTCATAGTGGAAGATGTTAACACCATACTACTGATTTCATGTATATGATTTTGTCTTGCTATATCGATTCTTAGATTTAGATGTAAATTTATATCTATAAGGTTCTGCTTTTAGCTGGAGCAGTTTCGTCTGTGAAACTTAGCAATAGCGATTAGATGACCAAGATCAAACTATCAAAAAAATTTGAGAAAATCTTGTTTCCCTACATGACCTTTATCAAGCTATCTGTTTTTTTTTTTTTTTAAACTCCCTTTTGTTGTTAGTTTGAACAGTTTGAGGTTGCAATGAATGGGGAGGCTGAAAGCTTGAAGAAGCATTCGCGTGATAGTTTAGTGTACCTCACAACATGTATGATTGGGCATCTCGTGGAAGCGCATCTAACAAATGGATCGGGTTTATAGTGGTATATTTCATGCTGCTGATGTGGAGAAGGATTTTGGTGAGGCTCTGAATTCAGAATTTTTTTCTCTCTTAGATATGTGAAGCGTGGAAAGTTCGGTACTTTACGAGGGTATTGGCATTTCTAAATATCTATAAACTTCCAGGAATCATTCTAAAGAGGGCATCCTTGATTAAAGACGGTACGTTTAGGAGACCATAAATCCGGCTTCCGAGGTCGTCAAGAAAGCCACCTACCAAGACATTCTTTATTCCTGCAGATGAACCTTGTGCAAGTTGTTGCTAAGGTGTGCTTACTTTTATTAAGTACCATGCGAACTTTTTTCTGTTCAAGTTTATGTCAATGCTTTACATGGCAGGGACATTACATTACATTACATTACATTGAGTTGATATTTTCATTCCTTTTATCATTGATGTTGGTGTTAGGATCTCTCTGTATTCCAGTGACGGCATGTTAAATTGCCATTCAGAGTGAGAAGTCGGTGGAGCTTTTGACGGATTCTTCTTATATCAAAGTCT
The DNA here is from genome assembly GCA_905132765.1 of Moricandia arvensis. Lineage (NCBI taxonomy): Eukaryota > Viridiplantae > Streptophyta > Magnoliopsida > Brassicales > Brassicaceae > Moricandia > Moricandia arvensis. Next base: position 20,831 of record CAJHQP010009217.1, read on the forward strand.
TGTCAATGTTGGTCAGAAAAGAGAGCTAAAACCCTGGGTGCCTGATGAAGAGGCTCCTGAGGGTCTGGATAATGTGTTTGAATGAGTCTTTGAAAAGGTTCACATATTTGAATTTCATGCAAATTTATTTATTGGATGCTTCATATGCAGATTTATTATCTAAACAATTCAGACGAGACAACAGTGGGAGTGAAATGAATAGATTTAATATGTGTACTTGCACTTTAGTCTGGAATGCGATCTTCCTTATGGAAAGCTATTATCTTTCTATCTCTCTGTTGAGCTAGATTTTTTTTTTGTGAAAGGATATAGTATATTGTGAGGAAGAGAGCCTTGGGTGAATGTCCATAAGATTGGAAGACCGCAGTTCCCATATCCCTCATAACATGACTATTTACTGTAGTATGCTCAGCTGATCCGTTCCTGTTTGTAGGGGATGGGGTCAGTTTAAGGTGAATGGAGGGAAGACTACAAAATTGCTGGACACTTGCAACGATCATAATTTCAGTGGTTCATCTACTTCTAATGGCCCAGAATCCAGCTTCTTCTTGTGGCCAGAAGCCAACTTCTTCTAGTGGGCAAGGGTTATGGGGTATGGTTGACTTCTTTTTTGAAAGTAGTTTCTAGCAGAACAGTTGTTGATATTTACCCAGTCATTTTCAATCAGGGTGAGAGTCAGCCCTTTCAGAATGAAACAAATGTACATCAGAGCTGCTCGATATCTGATGATGACGCTGGCACATTTCCTCTGAACAGAAGTCCAAGATTTTCCTGCCCAAGCAGTAGTATCAGGTCATTATTTTGCCATTAGGCTATGGACTTTTTAATCATCAAAAAGACTTCTCTCACACTGCGGAGTTTCTCTTCACATAACAGTGAGAGCCAGTTGGGTGAGCGAAGAAAACAACAAAAGTCTAGAGGTTGCCCACAGTAACAGAGTAAATTCAACTCCATATTGATTATGCATGTTTAATCAATAAGGCGTTGTTCTATGATTTTTAACATTGTTTCTTTGGCTTCATTTTTGTATTTACACAGTCACCTGAGGCATCAGTTTCTGGGACATGGAGGTACATGCTACTTCTTTCATACTCTTTGTTTATCCGTTTAAACAATTGATGCCCACAGAAATCTGAAATTGTTTTCCTGTTCTGACGTAGAATATAATTTTTCAATTTTGAAAGCCATGGCTCACAGTATTTCTCTCGGCCTGACACTAATATTTATTTTGACGTTGATCTTAACTAACCTGTCCAGTGGCGGTCAGTAATGTTCCACTGATGCTGACCTCTAGAAAAAGTTGCTTTTGTACACAAGCAGTGGTGACTGTTAGGAAAATATTGTGTGTTTGAAATATAGATACACAAGGGTGTGAAATCTTGGTGGCGGTGAACCTTGTCGTCGAAGACGTTGCTGATAAAGAAAGTCAAGTTTGTGTCAAACAAAAATCTGAAAGCTCTTTTGGTCAGTCGGATCCTAGAAGAAGTTCAGATGAGCGGCCCTGCTCAGTCGACGTCAAACTCGTACTGGACTATCACCAAGCTCGTCAAACTAGTTCGTTGCCCCTCATCAGAAAAGTCCACTCTTAACCGAATGCAAAGGTTTGTTTTTTCTACTTGATTGTTCAAACTTTGATAAAGTGTTGGTTGAACTGTGAGTTTTAATTCTTTGTTTTGTTTACTAATCAAAAGTCATTGGGTCTGATCAGGAATTCCAAAACCATCGCAATCACCAGCTCCTGTACGGCCTCAATCTCCAATTGCAAAAGGCTCATTCTACTACGTTGCTCACCTGCACCGGTTCAGCAGATGCCTGGAATGCCTGCTGGTTACGGAGTAAGTTCATTGCTACTAAACTTTTACTTTTTAAAAAAAACGATGCAATAAAATCTCTAAAACTCTGGCCATGTCAAAAAAAGATGCAGATTCAACCGCATTATCCTGGACAGCCGCATCTGCTTCGTTATCCTGGCCACGAGTATCCTGAAACCTATTATCCTCCAAATGCACCACCCTGGGTATGATGACACTAACAACATACCTATTATAATCATCAAAACCAAAATAAGTAAATATCATCATAATTAGAAAAAAGAAGAAGAAGTCTAATGGTGATGGAATTGTTGTGATGTTTTAGTTTCAGGAGTTGCAAAAAATTTACATGCAGCTGCCTCATCCTTTACCCCGCCGGTTATGCTATTCCCCCCTCTTTTTTTTTGTTTTTTTTTTTTTGGTTTTTGCTATGCTGAAATCTCTCTCTCTATTTTTTTTTGGTCTCTATGTGTGTGTTTACAGGAAAATCCACATAATCAAGGATGAGAGTAATAACAAGATGGTGATGATGTTGTTTTTCTGTGAAGGACTTGAAGGAACGAACCAAACCCTCTGTTTTGGTTTAACCTCTTTTTTCTATCTTCCTTAGCCAATTACTACCATTTCTCCTTCTTTTAGATTCCCCACACCCCATTGGGATGTTAATATCTCGTTA
>CAJHQP010009218.1:0-23316 GCA_905132765.1 Moricandia arvensis
GATTCCTTCTGCAAGTCTGTAGGCTACACAGTTATTGCAGCCTCTAGTTCCCAACTCCCAACTCTCTCTCTCTCTCTCTCTCTCTCTCTCTCTCTCTCTGCTCTGCTCTCTCTCTCTCTCTCTCTAACTCTCTGCTCTCTCTCTCTCTCTCTCTCTCTTCTCTCTCTCTCTCTTCAGTACTCTATTAAGTAGTTAAAGGATGAGATATGACTTCCCAAGATGCCGAGTCCGATGACCCATTACTTCTAATTCAAAGGAACACGATCACACATTGTTTGAAAGGAGGCGATACGTAGCATTGCTGATGGAGACCCCTACTATTTGCCTACAACTTTATATCAGAATTTTGAAGAAAAAAAATTCACGATGTTGAGATGGTCAAGATGGAACTTTATAAGCATCATTGTCGCATTAAGTCTGAAGATCCAAAATATTCAGAAAGAAAGAGAAAAGAGAAAAGGATCAGAGATTTGTGTACCTAGTTGCCCATAATTGTAGAGGTAAGATCTGTATCCTTTGATCGATACTTCCAGGTAGCCTGTATTTATTTTATGCAAGAAATGATCAGTAGAGAGGCAAGTCAGACTAGTATTCGCTAGATTGTTGGTAGAATGGATTTGGGTTGCGATACTAGGATAAGGGTATATAAAGTTCCTCTATGATGACTTGTAGGATTGGTTGCTACTAGGTAGGGTGGTAGTTATACTTAGACATTATGTGAGTCTCCGCTTTTAAAAACCTCTTATATAGGCTTGGTTGGCTTGAGGAGCAAGCAAAAGGTTAAGTCTACATGGATTTTCCTAGTTACCTATGATAAGTAGAGTATTTTTAGAGTCTTTTATAATGCATTTGGTATTGTTTTAGAGTATTTACAGATCATGTACTCATTGGAAGCAATTGGAGATTTGGGCTATTTTAAGAGCATTTAGGATGCTCAGTAGGAAATCAGAGTCGGATCCAGATTTATGAGTGAACCATCGATCTACGTCACACATTGGTGCGTCGATTGAAGCCAAAGTCGACAACCAAGATTGGTGAAGGCTTGAGAAATTACAAGTTTTACCCCAAAAGTTTCATTAATTGCAAGACAAGTCCCTGGCCGAACTTAGACTATTTATTAGGGTTTTCTTATCTTAGTTTTGACCTAAGCCTAGAGGACCTAAGAAAGAGTTTTCTTTCTAAGTTACACAAAAGTTTGAAAATTGAGAGTTGGAAACACATTGCTACATCGTATTGGAGAGAAGATTTGATCATCATTACAAAGAAGCATCTTGAACTCTTATCTTTTTACTGCAGCTTATTCTATGCAATTTTTCATAATTTATTCATGTTATTTATGGCTATGTGTTTGAGTAGTTCACTGTTTAGATTTAGGGTTATTCATGGTAATAATGTATTGCTGATTTTGTGGAATTGCTAGGGTAATTCTCTTGCTTCTTTGTTTAAGTTACTCTTAATGCTAAGTTGAACTTGATCACCGTCACCTTAGAAATTAAGGTTCTATTGCGCAAGCGAGAGTTTGGTTATAACCTGGAATCTATCTTTAAGCAATCTAAATAACCAAATAACAAACGAGAGTTAAATTGGAAGTTTAGAAAACTCATCAAACCGCGAAATAGTGTACTGTTTAAAATGAACATCGATATATACGCACCTGGTGGGCATCGATCGATACTGCAGTTGAGATGCGCGAGAGAGATCTCCTAAACCCTAAGGTTTGAGTTTCGAGAACAGTGCTTAATAAACCCTAGAAATCTATTACTTTGTAGTATCTAATCGTACTTAAGAATTTTTCCTAAGTCTAATATCTTAATTTGATCCTCATAAAACTAATCAATCTTGAAATCGCTTTTATTGTTAATTATTATAATTCATCTACATTTAAATTCGAAAACAATAAATCTATTGTGCAATGCCTAGAGTCTCTGTGGATTTGATCCTAAGTACTTACACTGAACCTCTTATTGAGAGAGTAAAAGTGGAAAATATGGTTAATTTGAAGTGAAATAAACCCCACATCAAATACGTGTTCTCAATCATGATAAGTAGCTTGAACCTCTTTTTTAAGAATTGTAGACTTCAAGCCTTGAAAACCCCTTTTGAAACTTGTTTGATTGATGAAGTTTACTTGTCCTTTAAACCAACTCCAATCTTACTTGAGTTAATGAACCTAATCCTATCTTGCTTATGGGCTTTTTGGTTGTGCTTGATCATGGTTACCTCAGCACTAGCACACTTGAATTAATCTCATTCTTTTCTAACAAACTTTGGCAACTCAAGTGGCCATCTCTCTTTTAGATGGTTCTCCACACCCTTAACGCACGCCTTCCTTTCAAGCGATTAATATTTTGTTGAGTGAGATCTCTCTGAAATCTTGATATGTGCATAATGTTGAGAGTATTGAGAACAACAATGGTTAGTCCTCATTACTTGCTAGCATTAGGATCTCATGATTGTCTAGCTCATAGGATTGGAAGGGAATATTGAGTTTTTGATCTTGAAGAGTTGAGAGAAAAAGGTGAATGAAAAAAGCAAATTCAAAAGTCGCAAAAAAAACATATAATATTAGGGATCGAAGAAAAAGAAAAAGATTTGGCTTGAAGAGTGTCAAAAGCAAAGAAAACCCCTAAGATAAGAAAATAAAGATTCCAAAGAGTAGGGGAAAGGAAGAAGAAGAAGAAGAAAGAGCTAAGGTTAAGAAAAATAGTGAAATAATCCCTAGTAAACAAAAGAAATAAAATGTTCTAAAAGTGAGAGTGTTCTTAGAGTCTTTAGGTGAGTGAAAGGGAGTTTGACATTGAGAATCAAGGAATATAAATTGTTTTGTGTCTAGGAAATGGGCCTAGAACAATTAGGAATTGAGCAATGTATGCATGAGTTGTTCTCTTTCTTAGATATATTAATGCATAATTTCAAGCTACTTGTTCTTGAGAGTAAACTACCATGAAAAAACTTGATAACCTTCTTACTTCACCATAGCTTCAAGTATTTTTCTCACTAAGCCAAATAATTAAGACCAGTTGCCCATTTGCAATAGTACAGTTGTGGTTATTATTTAATGAATTTGAGAGTTGGTTGATTGACTTGTTTGTGAAGTCTTGATGATGAGTGTAAAAGATCAAGGTGTGATAAAGCCCTAGCGAAGTAAGATTTTTGATAGGATGTCTTGCTCTTGCTATTTGGTATGATTTTGTAAGGATATCACATTGATGGCTTTGAAGAGTATCTTTTGGTAATGAGCTATCAGCTTCAGCACCTCTTCCTCAACTTGTACTTAAGGCACAAGTTTGGAGGAGTATAATCTTTGGTTTTTCATTGATTTCCATCATCCATTTAGTGTACATAATATTCATTTAGATGGTACTTATGCATTATTAGGTTGTATATGTACTTGTTAGGTGTTTGGAGTATACTTATGGGTTTTGGAAGTGTTTGGAGCCATTTTCGGTCAAAAGAAGTGAAAATTGAGATTATGAGAGAACTTAGCCAAAAATGAGAGTCATAGGTGGCTAGAGCGGATTGCTGGAGCGGGTTATGGAACAAGTTTTTATGGCAGAGCGGGGTACTGTTTGCTGAATTATGGAACCAGTTGTAAGCAGAGCGGGCAACCAAAGCGGTGAAGTACCGATGTGATCTGGAGCAGCCATCCGTAGAGGGAGGCGTTCCCGCTCGATATGTCTGAGGTATAGCAAAATAGCTGGAAGCGGACATCCAGAGAGGGGTGGCGAACCAGCTGTGAGATGGAGCAGGTTGCTGGAGCGGGTTACCGTCCCGCTCGACAGTTTATCTTGTCGAATTTTGTGTTTCGTTGGACCTTTCTTAGAGTTGTCAACTAGGCCCACTAGGTTTTTAGGATCCATACTAAATACTCTTTAAACCTAATCTTAAGGGAATATCTTGTTGTCTCATTAAATATATTGATATTTTGGGGAAAAGCTTGAATGATTAGTAGTTTAATCTTTTCTTTCTTGAGTTATTGAGTCTATTTCATCTTCTTAACAATGATTAGTCTTGAATCTATCATGGGTTTAAGATTAATGCATGAAGATTAGTCAGTAAACTCTCTTGACTTATTGGTTAGGGTGATTAATTGATGATTTAGAGTGTTGGTGTTAGATCATTCATTTCTATGCTTATCTCTTGTTCCCAATGCTAGTTTAGACTTGATTTCTCGAATCTAGTTCTCTAGACATTTCATGTCCGGATGTGTTTGATGAAATTTCTGAACCAAAGTGATAATGCTATTTGCTTGCTTAACCAAAGATATTTGATGGTTGGGGAATCTTAGATAGTTAATAGACTTGTTCTCAATGATTGCTTGATTGAAATAAACCAAATACATTTGATGTTTAGTGATTGATAGAAAATGAACTCTTATCTTGACAAAGAACGAGTTTAATGATTTGTGTAGAGTTATAGAACTTGATTGCTTGTTTTGTATAGCACTCTAGATTAGATCTTAGTCACCCAAGTCAATACCCTTACCTATGAATTCTCTTATTCTCTATTGATTGAAAGTTAACTTTTGCTTGCTTAGTTCTTGTTACTTGTTTAAATCAACTCAATTTTACTGAATGCACTTGGATTAAACCCTTCACTTCACTTGTATTCTCATTAAATCATGATCACTTAGGATTAGATTGATATAATTTATACTACTTTAATCTAGGATTAGCAAAAATCCTTTATCATGGTTAATTTGACGAAGTGAGTATTTTACCAAATATTTTTGTTTAACATAATATATGTATATGTGATGACGAGGTTTAATGTTTTATGAAACAGCTTGAAGATACTTCTTCATTTCATGAGGTAATTACAAACTTTGATCGGACAAACATTAATGTTTGGAGTTTATATTGAAAAGACAATGCTACTGCCGAAGGGGTCTGCTATAAAGTTGGTAAGGTTTGAAAATATCTAAGAGCAACTCCAATGGTGTTACCCACCATTGGAGTCCTTAGCATTATTATAATTTTTTTTTTGCTTTTTAAATAGTGAAGGACTTAACTTAAAAAATACATGTCCAATGGGTGTTACCCAAAATGGAATCCTTAGTAATATAAAATTATTAAATTTATAAAACATTTAAATTTAAAATTTTATTTATTTCTATTCAATGATTTAAAATAAACATATATATATATATTACACATATTCTTCATTACCAAACTTGTTCCAAATATTTTCGATTAAATCATTTTTCATTGTTCGTGTCTACGCCTATCTCGGACCTGATTCCGTAGACCAAGCATATTACCAAAATGTGAAGGCATGTTGTTAACAATATCTACATGTGAACTTCGGCTCGACTTCTCCTTCTTCAAATTCCGATGTATCAATGAGAGTGTATCGACCTCGTTCATTTTCGACTATCATATTGTGTAGTATGATACAATGCTCTCATAATCTTCCCAATTTTTTTCCTTGTCCAATGATAGAGCCGGATTTTTTACTATGCGCAATCGAGCTTGGCAATACACCAAAAGCACGCTCCACATCTTTTCGGGTTGCTTCTTGAAATTTAGCAAATAATTCTGCTTTAGGACCTTGAGGGAGTGTGATAGATTGGATAAATGTTGACGCATTTTGGATATATACCGTCCGGTATGTAGTACGCCAAATCATATTGGTGTCCGTTGACCATGTAATGTTACCCTTGGAGCTGCGGACGCTTGCGTAAATGTCATCAAACAACAGGTGAATCGATCAAGGACGTTAATATCGTTTAAGTACCTGGAGGCGAACCAAAGAAAGCATGCCATATCCAAAGAGCATGTGACGCCACAGTCTTCCAACACAAGTGTCGGTTTTTCCTGATCCGCGTGTGTACTGTCCTTTCCAAGCGTTGGGCAATTTTTCCACTCCCAATGCATACAGTCGATGCTTCCAATCATCCCAGGAAAGCCGCGTATCTCTCCTTCATCGAGTAAACGTTGAAGATCCGCTTGAGTGGGTCTTCGTAGATATTCATCTCCAGTAACTGTATTACGCCTTCTGTGAAATAGGTTAAACATTCAAAGTGTTGTGCTTTCACCCAAGTCGTAGATACTCGTCAACGGCGTCAGCTGCACATCCATAAGCAAGCCATACGAATAGCCGCCGTACACTTTTGTAGGGAAGAATAGACGCAAATCTTTCCAATTGCATCTTTTCTTTGCTGAAAGAATCAAACATTTGCTGAGAGGGTGTCCACAATACGCATGAATACTTCTTTGTTCATGCGAAAAACGACGTCTAAATAGATGTGTCGAAAATGTCGGATTCTCACTAAAATAGTCACTCCATAGACGGTTGTGGCCTTCCTCGCGGTGTCGTTCGACATATGCACGTGATTCTCCAGCGATGCTGTTGTATGTATCATCTACGTATTCATCGACAGCCTCATTGACTGCCGCATAGAGTCGTCGGGATCGGAGTTCATCTCCCATATTTGGCTTTGAGATTTGTTTGATGATTATGAATGGAAATAGGTTTGTTTAAAGGTTGTGAATCAAGATAATACAAAGAAGCATAAGGCAAAGGAAATAGAATATATTAAAACATCAGAGCACATCTGTTTTTAAGACAGTACAAGGAACATAAGAGCAAAGGAAATAGCATACATACCGACACTACAAAGTCACTTATAAAGGAAATAGCATAGCATATCCGACTTGGTTCACATTGACAATACAGACAACAAATTACAAACTAACCCGGTTACTGAAACAGAGAAGAGATAGCAATGAGAAAGAGAGAAAACATGTGACTCAACAGAGAAGAGATTTACCCGTGACTGAACAGCTTGTCTTCAACACGCACATGCTCTTGTTACTTCACCTGATACAGAGGAAAATAATGTGAGTAAGCAGAGAAATGAAATGACAAGTACACTTATGTCTAATGCAAACATCTGAAACTAAGGTTAGAGCTAACAAACCCTACAACAATTCAGACATAAGTTTCAATTTCAAAGCTGACTCCATCTCAGATAGAGGCTCGGGCTTTGCAAGCAAACTCTCTAGCAAATTTTGCTTTGAGATTGTTTTTTGATCTGCAAACAAATTCTCAAGAGACGCCAATTCTTCTTCTTTCCAGTTTTCTTCCTCTTACTTTGGCAGCCTTGGCAGCCTTGACCCCTATTGGTCTCTCATCTGGCTCTGGCACTGGCCCCTTCGCCATCAACATGATGCATTGGTTTGCGCTTTTCCTTCTCCAGAAAAGTGGAGCACCATTTAACATCATGCCTAAGCTCCCTCCACGGCATGTTCCAAGTTGAACTTATGGCCCTGGTCACTGTGGAAAGATATCCAATGCAAGCCTTCATCACATCGTTGTCGTTTTGCCCGCTTGTCTGCTCCCTCAGTGCCATGTCGTAACTACCAGCAAACTTACATACCTGATCATTGATTCTAGCCCATCTTTGCTTGCATTGGCCAAGTTCTCGGGGGCAGTCCCAACCAGGAGAGGACTGGAGTTGTAGTACTCGACAATCCTCATCCAGAAGGCACCGATTTTTTGTTCATTACTGACTATTGGGTCTTTGCTGGTGTTGAGCCACGCACCTATGAGGATTAAATCCTCCTTAGGTGACCACTTTCTCCTCTCTTTGACTGTGGAATCATCACTACTTTGACCGGTAAAGAAAAAGGTTGTGATGAGCCAAGGTCAATTGACCCTTGGCTCGCTAGTAGGTTAACATAACCATTATTTTTTGCCATTAGGAATAACTCTGTGTTTCTCTAGATAGAACACACAGAGGATTAAATAAAGGATTCTACATTATTAGCATTGAAGCCTAGTAGAGAAATGTCATATCAATTATTAATTAAATGAAGCTTTAGTGTAACAAAAGCTGTTGAGGCACAATGTAATGGTGGTTTGGTGTGCATTTAACCTACGAAGTTAAGCTGACTTTCAAAACTACAACGTCAACTAATCCCAATCCCTAGTTAGTTTTCTAAAGACATGAGACAGTCACACAATCCTAGTTACACTTATGGCCTAACAAGTTCAGTTTCAAAACTAACAACGTCAACCTAGTCACACAAGCTTAGTTTCAAAACTACAACGTCAACTAACAAGTTTAAAAAACTAACCTCAGCGGCCTCTCTCAAGTTCAGACACACCGCTCAAGTAGCATCTTCACCTGGGGCCTGAAGAGACACCTGAGAAAACAATTCACATAGTTAGAAAGCATGTAGGAACAACAATCACCGTGAAGTTATATACTAACCTTAACCGCCAAGCACTTCGCGCAGAAGCTTCTCCTGCTCGCGAAACCGTTGATGCATCATCTCAATCTCTTGTTGCACAGCCATAACCCATGGCTTGCCTGAAATGCAGCCCGTCATTCTGCCAAAACGGTAAATGAAATATCAAACAGCATATCAATATCCCGCTTGAATCAATAAGGACTATAAAGAGATAGAACATTTCGAACCTCGAAGTCTTTGCATATGAAGTATCTCTTCCCGGGGAGGTAGTCATATGTATCATCTTTGTCGACGAACTCCTTTGTGATCGATCCACAGGGGCATATCTTCGGAATTCCCTGTTGCGCTTCTGAAACAAGATGAAGCATGTTGTAGTATGCTTTGTGTGCTTTCATATCTCGCAGTTCATCCTCCATTTAGAACCTACAAGAACAAAAACAAATTATCAAATCAAAACCCCCAACTTAGAGAACCCTAAATCAATTTAGAAAACCCTAAATTGATTAACAACTCAATCCCGAACCCTTAATCGCGACGAAACAACAAAGAAGCTTATGGAGAAGAAGAGAAACACCAAACCCAATCGGAAACCCTAAATCCCCAATTCGATTTTAAGACCCGAAAACAAGTCAAACCCACAATCGAATCCGTAAAAACTGCTCAAATCAACATGCATAAACCCCAAAAGAAAAATCAGTGAATTTAAACGGCCGGATTTACCTTCACCGTACCGGATCGACGAATCGCCTATCGTTTCTCTTTCGGAGAGGAAGAGCTTTTGTTTTCCCTGTCCCACGCGAAAATGAAGATTTTTTTTTTCAGACACAACTCAACCCTATCGCCCACCAATCACAACAAGCCATGTCAGCAAGGATCAAGGCTAAATAATCCTTAGTTAGGGACTCTTTCTTAGCTTAAGTACATTTAATAATATATTTTTATTCTGATTTACCTAAGGATTGGTGCTAAGAATTATTTAAGGACCCCCATTGCGTCTGGTCTAAGTATGCTAATGATTGGGCTCATACCCAAGGAATTACCAACTGTAGTGGTGAAGAGGTAAGATTAATTTTTTATCCTACGTCTTTTATTCTATAAATTGAACAGTAATCTACTAAAATCATTATCACCCTCTTTTCATGTAGGCACCCCTTTATCTACATGAGGTGAAGGTAGTGAAAACTGTATCTACACCTTCTTCCAAACGCAAAGGTGAAGAAAACAAAGAAGCGCCTCATATTACTTCGGCTTCTAAAAAGCAATGCACTAAGTTTAATTTTTAAGTTGAGAAAGATTTTCGTTTTTCTTTTTTAAATTTATTTCATTTTGGAATATTTTTTATCAAAAATACTTCTTTCAGTTTTGTATTTCTGTATCAACTTTAAGTTAGAAATGCATTGTTTCTAATAATGAACATAACCATGTTCTAATCCAAATACGATAATATAACACTCATCAGTAAAAATATGAAAATTACCTTTTATTTACCTTCATAACACTGTCGAGTTTGGATTCTTCTCCCACTGCTTTCTGTTATATCCTGCTTCTATGGTTGATTCTGGACAAACTATGGAATGTAAATTTGAAAAATAAACAGAGGATACAATACGAGTTTATATAATTGTACAAATAGTCAACTATAATTTTAGCCATCCAAATAAAATCAACAGTGAATGCAATACAAGTTTATATCATTCTACACAGTCACATTTAATTTTAGCAATCCAAATAAAATCATAACATTTAATTATGATTACCACGAAAATATAACAAATCCTTTGTACTGTTCACATTTCCTAAATAAATGGAGTTACAAGATTTATTAACTAAATATGATTACCTATTATTTGTGTACATAGAATATCATTAACTTTGCCTCAATTTTTTGTCATTCATCATATTTTTCGATACATTTTCTTCTTATGGCTGACGACACCAACAACAGCCATTGGAGAAATCCTAATGATTGTTCATCACAAAAAATGAATAGGAGTTCTAATGATTTTCAGCACAATCAAATAAGATGCACTTGATTACAAAAGGTTCAGAAAATATTAATACTCCTCAAACTACTCAGAAAAGATCTGGACTTCTGCCTTTGAAAAGGGTTTTCAGTAGGGTGTTGGCTGATGTCACAAATACGGTTTAATCTACACCAACTGAACCACAATCTGAAGTTTTAAACTATGGTGAATCTGTTCACTACTACAAAGAATCATCAAGAGGTCATATTTGAAAGTTTTTTATTCATCAATAATGTTTTTATTTGTCATTTATGATTATATAATTGCTAAGCACAGTGTTTTGTTCTGTTGTACCAGTTCACCTGAGTGAGAGGACAAGGCCATCAACCAAGAAAATCAACCTAATTTTAATACAGCTGGTAAGATCTTGATGAAAAATTTACAAACATAATTCGAAACCTGGGGAAAATCTTACCAAAATCTCTTATAATAGGTTTAACTTTGCAATCTTTAGAAGGTTGTAGCTCTATAAATGACACAATCACTTCAAGCAAAAGAAGGTGTGCAGATATTCGTCCAACAAATCTTTTCAAAGCATTCTCAAGCTCTGATACTACTGAGAAATATGTTGCAACTACATTTTCTGAAAAAGAACATAGAAGATGATTTAGAAAATCTGAGTCCGTTCGAAGGTGTTATCTTATGACTATGAAATGAGTTATACTTTATGTGATCAGTACTAATGGTTATAAAAATTGGACAAAATCATGGCTTCCAGATTTATGATATCAACTCTGAAGAGGAAGAGACAAATCATGAGGATTATTCTGATTCTTAGTCAACAACTTTGCCCCCAAAAAGATATAAGTTTCCAGACAGTTCAAGATGATCAAAGAGCTCATGTTTTAAAAATGGCAACTATTTTTCAAAACATGTTTCAAGATAAGCATATAAAGAAGGGATGGACCAAATCCAAACGCTCTGGTAATACCGTCGTATAACAATATCAGTTAAAACATGGTCTGCTTTTTTGTTAAATCTATATGACTGACCAATAATTCAATATTTTATTAGCAAAAAGGCAAGCGTTAAGGCACAATCATCATCAAAGAAAACAGGTTATATCTTCTTACATTGCTTATGACTAAAAATCTTATTCCATTTAGATTATTGTCTACTGGTTTGTTGCTTATGAGTTTGATCACAGAATATATTGATGAAGGGGATCCAACCTATAAATGTGAACACTGTGGTGCAATAATGTGGTACGGGAACACACTGAGAAGAAAATGAAGAGAAAGAAACCTAAACTTTTGTTGTGTTGTGGGCAAGATCAAGTTCAGTTGCCATTACTAAAGCAGTCACCAGAGATTCTAAGGAAATTTCTAAACGATGACGATGAGATAAGCAAACACTATCGGTACAATATTAGGCCAATAAACATAGTTTTCTCATTTACTTCACTCAGTGGTAAAATTGATCGATCAGCTCCAAAAGGATCAGGACCAAAAATGGTTGTTCTGTAAGGAGAGAATTATCACTTAGTGGGTAGTTTAATTAACACCACCAACATGAGGAAATGCTAGTTTGGCCATATCTATATTGTGGACACTGAAAACGAAATACACAACAGGGCATCTATTATCAGGTATGGTATATTTTTCTCTAATTATCAACAGACTTGACTCGCTTATAAACCATTTATAATGTCATTTACTTGATTATTGTAACAGGAAATATAAATCAAAGCGTGAGAAGGCTAAAAAGGAGAAATTGAGGAAACAAGTTATTGCAAGGATCGTGAAGATGCTGGATGAAGTGAATCAATATGTTCATCAGCTTAGACCAGCCAGAGAAATGTTTACTACTAATCCAGAGGAAACACTGCATACGAGAATTAGTAGTAGTCGAGAGAAGGACGGAAGGACATATGATACTCCTACTGCTTCTGAGGTTGCTGCACTGATTCCAAGAGATTTCAATTTGGACATGGATAAAATAGATATTGTGTTAGAAGAGAAGCAAACAGTCTGGCTTAAAAAGATAAGTGAAATCCATCCATCATACATGACACTTCAATATCTTCTCATTTTTACATACGGTGAAGATGGATTCGGACTGAGTATTAAGAAAAAGAACAACTGATGCAACAGCACATCATAAGACGCATACTATTAGTATGAGAAAGTGTATACTTTCCGGTTTCATGAAAGAGAGAATGAGTGTCATACTCTTCTATAGGGGTGGGCACTTTACCCGATACCCGAAGCCGCACCCGAACCCGATCCGAAAAACCCGAACCGAAATCCGAACCGAAGTAGTAAAATACCCGAATGGATATTGTATTAGGTGAGATTGGATATCCGAACCCGAACGGATAATATCCGAATCCGAATGGATATCCGAAAATAACCGAACATATGTATACATACCTTATATTTTTAGTTTACATATCTCAATTTATTTAAAATATTTATATATTGATGTTATACATACTTTAAAATCACATAATATACATATAATTACGAATAAAATGATTTGATGCTCAATTTAAATGTATGACAAGCTTTTTGTTTCATGCATTAACAAAAGTGATATCTAAATTTTAAAAATAATAACGAAATTAGTGTCTTTTTTTTGAAATGTTATCTCCAAATATATTAATCATTCAATCTATCAAAAATAAAAAATTAATTAAGTGAAATTTATATTTTTATATACAAGAAACTTGAGAAATGAAATTTTTTTTTTTCTTTCAAAATGTAAATATCCGAAAACCCGACCCGAAATAACCGAACCCGAACTAAAAATACCCGAACCCGACCCGAAGTACAAAAATACTCGAACGGGTTCTATACCTCTATACCGAAATAACCGAAAATCTGAAATACCCGATCCGAACCCGAACGGGTATCCGAACGCCCACCCCTACTCTTCTACATTCTAGGAGGTTGTTTCAGCAATTTTTGGTTGATTATTATACTTCTATAGAGTCTAATAGACTGCATTATCTCAAAATGAACCAGAAGTTCCTAAGATTAGATAGTTATGACTCCATAAAACAAGTTGAGAATGATGGAAAATCGATATGCATGATCAAAAAACTGTTTTCTATTGCCAGCATGATTCACTGGAGGACCAAGATACATGGAAAACATGTATTTGGATGCAATGGCTATTTGCAAACACTTTGGGGTTCCTGATTTTTTTTATAACCTTTACTTGAAATCCCAAATGGTCTGAGATAACCAGGTATTTATAGCCTCGCAAACTCACTGCAGATGACAGACCATAAAGTATTTGCAGAATGTTCAAGTGTAAATTGGATTCCCTAGTGATGGATTTGACAGATAAACAGCTCTTAGGAAAGACTGTGGCATGTGAGTTTGTCTATCTTTTTTTATCTACGATTTTTATTAGATTGTATGATAAATTTAACATAATGCTGATTCTTGAAATGCAGCCATGTATACTATCGAATTACAAAAGTGTGGTCTCCCTCATGCTCACATTCTGCTATTTATTCATCCCGATTCAAAATTCCCTACCACTGAAGACATGGACAAGATCATTTCAGCTGAAATTCCAGATAAAGAAAAAGAGCCGGAGCTTTTTGGCAGTTGTGAAAGATATGATGATTCATGGTCCTTGTGGGGCTGTTAACATTAATTCGCCTTGCATGGAAAATGGGGAATGTTCTAAGATGTATCCTAAAACTCATGTTCAGAAGACTATTGTTAACAAAGAAGGGTTTCATGTTTATAGAAGAAGAGAACAGCCAAATCGCTTCATTGAGAAACACGGCTTCAAATGTGACAATAGATATTTATTCCTTATAACAGGGAATTGTTACTTCGTTATCGAGCTCACATTAATGTGGAATGGTGTAATCAGACTGGTTCCAATAAGTATTTATTTAATTATATTAATAAAGGACAAGATCGTTGTACTGTGGCTATTGAGAATCCAGCGAGTGCCAAAAAGAAAGGAGTATCACAGAAGAATGTGTCTACTTATGGAGCTTCAAGAAAAGAGAAGAACAAAATTAGAGACTTATTTAACTGCAGGTGAATTTTTTCCTATGGAAATTTTCAGATCTCCGTGTTTAGTTTTACTTTCACTTCTTTACATATGTAAATTATATGTGACTACATTCTGTTATGTTGAAAACCTTTGCAGATATGTATCTGCGTCTGAAGGTGGATGGAGGAATTTTAAGTTCCCTATACACTATTGCTCCATACCAGTTTTGAAAATACAATTTCATTTAACAGGAAAGCAGATTATCATTTTCAAGAATGATGACACATATGACGAAGTTACAAGTCGTGTTCTTATTAATAATACAATGTTCATGGGCTGGTTTGAATTAAGAAAAGGTCGGTTCTGTTGCTGGCAAACTCACTCTATCGGAAATCCCAACAAGGTTTATTTGGAATAAAAAATATCGGAAGTTCAATGATAGAAAGAAAGGAATCAGTACTGGAGGATCAACCACGTCCCCACGAAAAATTGAGAAAGCTTTTTATTTGCGTGTCTTTCTGAACATTGTAAGAGGTCCGACATGTTTTGACAGCATCAAAACATTTAACAATGTTTTGTATCCATCATACAAAGAGACTTGTTTTGGTCGGGGTTTGTTAGAAGATGATCAAGAATACATAGACGATATTGTAAGGACAAGTTTTACAGAATCATCATCGTATATGCGTCAAGTATTTTATTTTTGATCATGCTCATGTCAAATAGTTTGTCAAAGCCAGAAGTTGTGTGGGAAAACACTTGGGAATTTCTATCTGAAGACATTAAGTATCGTCGTAGAAAGCTATTAGATAGACCAGGTATGTTTACTTTTGTGATTTCAAAGCATTGTCATAATACATTCACTATATTTTATTCAGTAAATAATACATCGATATTATGATTATGTAGATCTATGTTTGAGTGACGAGGATAAAAACCAGTTAACTCTTCAAGAGATTGAGAAGATTTTAAAGAGAAATGGTAGTTCTCTCAAGCTATGGGAATCTATGCCAAAGCCAATATCTGATTTTACTCATCAGGAAGATGTCTTGATTATGGACGAGCTTTCTTATGACAGAGGGAAGTTAAAAGCTGATCATTATCGCCACATTATAAAAATGACCAATGAACAGAGAGAGAGATTTATGATGAGGTTCTTAATGCAGTCTTACAAAAAAAGGAGGCGCCTTTTTGTGTATGGCTTTGATGAGACTGGTAAAACGTTTTTGTGGAGATTGCTGTCAGCTACTATTAGATGCACAGAATAAATATGTCTGAATGTTGCATCAAGTAGGATAGCTTCGCTTTTGTTACCAGGGGGAAGGACAACACATTCTAGATTTGGAATACCAATCAATTTAGATGAGTTTTCTACTTGCACACTTACTCATGGATATGATCAATCTGATTTGATCAAAGAAAATTATCTGATCATCTGGGATGAAGCACTGATGATGAGCAAACACTATTTTGAATCATTGGATAGGAGTATGACCGACATTGTTGGAAATAAGGACAATCTGCCTTTTGCTGGCAAAGTTGTCATACTAGGAGGGGATTTTAAACAAGTGTTGCCTGTCATTCGTGGAGCGTGAAGGGCTGAAATCATTTTTTCATATTTAAATTCGTCTTATCTTTGGAAACATGTCAAATTTTTGAAGCTAACAAAGAACATGAGGCAACTGTCAAACGATTTGTCTCCTGAAGAAGCAAAAAAATTAGATTTAGCGGAGTTTTTACATTGCATCTTAGATGTTGGAGATGAAAATATTGGTGATGGAAGTGACGGGGTGAGGAGTTTCTTATTATTGATGTAGATGATCCAATCGAGTTTATAAGCAAAGCAGTGTATGGGGATGCTATTTCTTTGCAACATAATAAAAAGCCTAAGTTTTTCAGGAAAGGACAATACTTTGTCCTACTAATTGGATGTGGACAAGATTAATCAGCATATGTTGGATAAGCTTGATGGTTGGTTATTGATTTTTTTTTTATAATCGTCTATTCTGATATATCTGATATTTATATGTTAACATGATTTAGTTGTTGATTCATTTTACAGGTGAAGAAAAGATCTACTTAATCTCTGATTCTATAGATCCTTCAGATAAATTTTTAGTTAATGACCAAGCTCTCACTCCTGATTTTTAAAACAAAATCAAAGTTTCAGGTTTACCAAATCATAGTCTTCGGTTGAAATTTGGTTGTCCTATGATGTTGCTAAGAAACATAGATCCCACTACCGGATTAACGAATGGGACTCGACTTCAGATTACATAGCTGTTATGTACGATTTCCTGATAAAAGAGAAAGTGATTACATGGGATAAGGTTGGGCGAATTTTTCTTATTCCTAGACTTGCTATTACACCTTCTAAAAAAAAGTTACCTTTCAAGATGCGGAGGAGGCAGTTTCTCATTGCTGTGGCGTTTGCCATTATAATTAATAAGAGTGAGGGCCGGTCACTCTCATAAGTTGGTATTTATCTCCCGATACCTGTGTTTTTTCTTGGGCAACTATATGTGGCTATCTCTAGAGTTACATCTAAAAAGGATTAAAGATTTTGATTGTCGACAATAAGAGCAAGCCTCAAAAGCAAACAATGAACGTCGTTTTAAAGAGATTTTCTAGAATCTGTGATTTTAATTCTAGTATGTTTTTTGGTTTTCAAATACTCTCTATTTGTCTTTCATGCAATCTTTTATGTTTTCATATGTTTTTAATAATGATCGAGATGTTTTATGATTTTCAGTAAAAGCAGTCAAAACATTAGAACACATCAAGCAACTCCGGCTTATTACCTAACTACCGATAACGTACCATTCTTATTGTATAAAAGTAATCTAAATTTATCATAGCAACTTACTGCTTGCTTTTTGATGCAACACGCTATGAATATTTCAAATTCTCCCTTTGCTTGCATTTATCTTCCTGATGATTCATTGTTAAATTCTAAAGATCCTATAGAAGAAAACAAAAACCATTACCACAAGAACATAAAATGTTTCATGTTTGTTATATGCTTATTTGGACTTATCTTCTTATTGCTGGACTTTGTTACATGGTGTATATGATAGAAGATTTCCAGCTACATGTGGTATTTCACATCAAACTGAAACAATTTTCATGTACATAATTTCGTCATAATTCCATTTTATATCACAAACTATAACAAAATTTCAAAAGATAACAAAACATTGCAGCAAATTAGTTTATTTTGCAATGAAATATAACAATATGGTAAAATGGTTGGTACTTAATTTTTTTTCTCCTTGTTTCCTTCGAGCTGCTTTGACTCTCCTTATAACGATACTACAAAGCAATACAAATAGAAAAATTATATTAGTTTAACCAGTTTTCAGAACAACAAAGCAAATAAAATGTTTACCTTATCAAGTTTTCTTCTCATATGTTTCCCAAGATATTCTGAGTTTTTACATGTATAAAATTGATCTTTTGTAAACCAGTTGTTTTGTCCTTTTACGAACAACAAACAATATCAAACAGAATCAAATGTTTAACATCAACAATTAATTTTCAAAACAATAAAAATAAAAAAATCTCTACCTTCTCACGTTTTATATGGTTCAGTAAGCTAAAGCCTTGATCTAACTTCCCTTGCATATAAGAATAAGAACCTATAAGAAGAAGAAGAAAACAATTTAAAATTTATATACAAACATTGCTATAACTGAATCTTACTTTTATGTTGACGTGTAGTATCTTCTTCTTGATAGATATCTTAACCTTGAAAATAGAAAAGTACAATTAGGAAACAAAGATATTTAATAAATTACATACCCAGAATATATTAATTACTGTAACAAATCAAAATCATGTAATAAGCAAACTTTAAGAAATGAAGATTATTATATAACATATTGTTGTAAGTAAAGAAGAGAAGAGAGGAATTTGTGTGTCTTATTCTATGAATAATGAACTATTTATATAGGGATACAATATAGGGGTTTAGCTTGGAGAAGAAGTACAAGTAAATCTTGGTGAACAAGACTTTCTATAATTGATATCACAATATATTCTTAACACTTCCCCTTGATGTATATTATGCGTGTAGATGCTGCCTCGTTAAAAACCTTACCAGGAAAACCCAATAGGAAAAACCTTGGTTAAGGGAAAAAGAGTACAACGCACAATTACTTCCCCTAATGTGTACATACGTCAAGATCTTTGAGACGACGTAATTCGATAAGATAAACCAACTTCTTGAAAGTAGCAGTGGGTAGCGCCTTGGTGAATAAGTCAGCCAAATTGTCACTTGAACGAACTTGAACGACACGAACATCACCATTCTTCTGTAGATCATGTGTGAAAAAGAACTTCGGTAGAATGTGCTTTGTCCTGTCTCTGTGATGTATCCATCTTTGAGTTGTGCGATACATGCATCATTGTCCTCATACATGATTGTTGGAGCTTCTTTCCCTGTAGATAGACCAACAATCTTCTCGTATATGTTGAATGACAGATCTTAACCATACACACTCTCGACTAGCTTCATGAATGGCTAAAATCTCTGGTGGTTAGAAGAAGTTGTTGAAATGGTTTGCTTCATCGAACGCCAAGAGATAGCAGTTCCACCATAAGTAAACACATATAATGTTTGTGATCTAGCATTGTGGGGATCAGACATGTACCCAGGATCTGCATAACCAATCAAATCTTCTATGGATGGGTTATGAAAGAATATACCCATGTCTTTCGTACCTTGGAGGTAACGAAGTATACGTTTTATCTCATTCCAATGCCTACGAGTAGGGAATGAACTAAACCTTGCCAATAAATTCACTGCAAATGATATATCCGGTCTTTTATGACTGGCAAGTACAATAATGACCCTATTGCACTTAAGTATGTACTTCAGGACTAAGAATTTCTTCATTCTTCTCTTTAGGGCGGAAGAGGATCTTTATTCACATCGAGTGATCTTTACAACCATTAGGACTACTCAAAGGATGGGCTTTGATCCATAGAAAATTGTTTAGCCACCTTTTCTGTGTAAGTTTCTTGATGCCCTAAGATACTATTCTTGAGATGCTCAATTTGTAGTCCCAAACAAAACTTTGTTTTTTCCTTTTGACATAGACAACAATATATTGGTCTATTTGGACTTCAAGCAAAATATCTTTGCATACACTTGTCTAATCATTTGTATTATACATACGAGTTACCAATACTCTTATTATGAATTTCTTTATAGTCATATGAAATCACATCTTTCAATCACTAAAAGATTAGTAACTTTGCTCAAATAACATTTTAAATATGGTATTTCAAGACCAAACATATATGGGGATCTTTTAAGATAACATCTCATTTTTAGATCTTCAGTTTGAAATCTATATATATTTTTTCAAAATACCATTTTCCATAAGCTCTTCATGAGTTTTGATTATATTCAAATCAGCGATTTTATTGATCTATAATCTCTCGATAAATACAAATCATGTATTGATTAAATTTTAATATTTCATATATCCCATAAACTTATTCAATCGAATAGCTAGAGTTCTCGGGAACATGATTTTGATATAAATAATCTTTCATGGATTTTATCTTCCAGAGATTATCATTTTCTAGTGGGTCATATAATTCAAGTTCTTCCTTTATTGCCAGATTAATAAGGAACTTGAAAATGGTTGCATCTACCACATGAGACTATGTCTTTTCATAATCAATTGCATATGATTTTTTCTTGGTGCAACTACTCATTTCTATCTCATTTGTTCTACACCTTTTGGTGTATGGACTACTGGTCCAAATACTTCTCTCTTTCATGAGAATTTGTATCTTTGTCTATTCTTTCTTTCTGATTTGGCCAATCATTTCTTTGTGTACACTTTTCAATAGACTTTGTTTCATGATCCCCTTTCTCATTCATCATATCAACTGCTACTTTGCATGCATAAATATCATCGACGTCAATTTGCTTATTGGTTCCATTATATATCGTAGATGACAAAACTTATTGAGATCTCTTCATTGTCTCAGGTACCTGAATTTCTTTCAGTCATGTTTAACATCTCTTCTAGAGATCATTCGAAGACTATATTTCCTCTTGACCATTATTTATTTATGCTCCTTTTCATTAACGAGGATTTTTATCTTTGGAACCAACATGTCTACCACACTTCAGGTGTGACTAGCAGTTTGATCTTATTATTCTAGAACATCAATTCTTATTGAGCATTTACAGCTAGTAATGTGACTTGATCACTCTATTTATATGGGTCAGTAAATATGTCTAGCAAATGCTTTACTAAGCTCTAATTGAATTATCTTTTGGACTTTTTTTTTGACATTCTTTTTAGTCCGAGGACCAATGATATTTCATATCAACTTATTTACTTTTTCAGCTGCTTATTTTCTCCCCCTTATGTTGGAAATACTAATTCACTTTTTAGCATTCATATCGAGCTTTACTTATATTCTTTAAGGATGACTTTACATTCTTAAGTATCAGTGGAGATTCATATCCAATATATATTTCCAACTTCACTTGAAAACTCATCTTAATTAAAGTTTGTGGTGGAGCAACTGAGATTTATAACGCACATCCAACATTCTTAGATGAAATGGTTGGTTTCTGACCCAATACCAATGTGGGGAGAACTAATGATTTCTTATTGGCTTGATGCAAACTAGTGTTGCTCAAATTTTTTAGCACTTATCCCACGTGAATTTTCCATAGTCGTCAAAGACTTTAAGAACTAAATTCGTCAATACTATAAAGATGCATGGTAGGTGATCAGTCCACCAACATCTCCTTTATTTATGCCAATAACTTCATTTGACTAGTGAAAATTGTATTACTCTTTTATTCTTGTAAGCAAGCAACATATGTCAAATCATTTCAATGATTCTTCTGTTCTTCAATGACTATTCCACATAAATCTTAAAATATCTTTTCGCCATCATTACTGAACAAAATGGTCTAACTGGTTCATGCCAAGTATTTTGTAACCTTCTGGTTTACTATATATTTATCTTCATTACATTAATCTTTGTGCAATACAATATATAAAAGGATGTATATACTCTCTAATTACTTTTAGATCCTTATGAATACTTGTGGTTGAAATGGATTTAACATTTCATTTCCTTATTGTCTTCATAATTATTTGTCTCAAAATTCATATACTTACTTTAGAAGGATTCATCAATCTCAGTTTTAGTGTAAACATAATCTTCTAGATATTTCACTTATTATAAAATGTGAGATTCTATAACTCTTTCCCTCGAGATGAGAACACTACAGGTTTATCAATCTCGAATTAAATCTCATTTTAGAATCCAATAATATACCTTATTAGGGTCATGTATTTCCTTTTTTTAGATCCTTATAACTTTTAAGGACTTACCAAGAATTATATATAATAAGGCTTTCTTATATGCAGAAATATTATTTGCTCTTCTAAAGCATTCATACATATCCTTGTATTGTACTCCACAATAATTTTCTTTCATCTTTAGATGACTGAATCATATCTTTTCTTTATTACCATCTTTATTTTCTCACTTCAAGTGAGAATATGAGTTCTAAAAAGAAATTCTTTTGATATGAAATTTGACCATAACCATATATATATCCACATTCATTTCCACAAACCACTTTTATTTTCACTTTCTTGACCATTATTATTTGTGTGGATTTTCTTTCTCAGTATAAAATATCATATTCTTTCAAGAAAATAAATCATAATTCAACTGGATGTGATTTATCATCTTACATCAATAGCTCATTATTTTTCTTAGTCTCAAGGAGACAAGATATAGCTATAAGCTTCTTTAATCTCTTTTCTCAAACATGTGTCTACTGGACAGCATTATTGTGTAAAAATATCTATTATGTAATATCTTTGCATCATTGATATTTTCTTCAAAAATATTACTTTTAAATTTAACATCCAACATAGTTTAGCTTTATTTATAGACTTTAGTCTTCTAATCTTTAGATGCATACACTAATGATTTTAGGTATAATCATATTCATGCGATCATACATTTCTTTGGATAGTTTTCCAAGACTTATGAATCTAAACCTTAAAACTTAAAATTATCAAAAATAAATATAGTGGTAATATTATAGTGATATATATTTTAAAACATTGTATTGATTGGGGGAAAACAAAGAATACTCTTATAATAATCATTATATGTAACAATTTTTTATTTCATGCTATCTAACAAAGTTTTCAATTCATATTAGATCAAGTACTAAATAGCTTCCATATTACGTGCTCATTACCTTCATGTAATTAATTACCTAATCAGAGATTTAATTAATATATGTATTTAAAGCTATGCATACTTATCTTTATGCCTTAGACAATAAAAAGTGCCACAAAACCTTATCTCGAGCAGAAGCATTGCGATTGAAAAAATTACAAAACGCCGGCGATGTATACTTGCTCATCAGTCAGTCTGGTTTGAATGGTGACAGGAGGTGACAGGCAAAAGTAAGGGAATCCTCACACCATCGAGTTTCATGTGCGCCTTGGAAAGTGAGATAGCGTCTAAAATAACTTTTTAACAATTGTCAAACTAATGAAAAAATTAAATAATCAATTAGAGAACCACGGCTAGAGTTTTTTGATTAAGAAGAAACCAAAAAAAATAAGGTGGATACTTACCAATTTCGATTTAAATAATTTAAGGACATATGGACAATAGCAACAATAAGCATGTGTCATCAATAAGAACATAATGGTATTTTAAAGCATGGATTTCTAAAGATAGAACAAAAAGCCAATAACTTAATCATAATATACGGCATATAAACTGTAATTCAATAACAGATTAATCAGATTATTACATAGGACTTTATTCTTAATCGGTGGACAATGAAGATCACCCACGAATAACCATTATTGCCGATTGTGTAAACATCTTTTGGCTAGGTTTAGATGTTGGCTCAGAGATTTAGGGTAACTATATCGGTTAGAGACTCGTGGCTGAAACGTGTTGTAAGTAAAGAAAGGAGAAAGAAAAATTTTGTTGTGTCTGTATTCCATGATAATGAACTCTTTATATAGGGATACAATATAGGGGTTTAGGTTGGAAGAAAGAAAGTACAAGTAAATCTTAGGTGGAACCAGACTTTCTATAATCGACAT
>CAJHQP010009219.1:0-23314 GCA_905132765.1 Moricandia arvensis
CTGTGGTAGTGACTTGGAACAAACCTCTTGCGCATGATAGGCTTCATCTCTGTCCAAGTCTCAACTGGTTCCTCTCCATTCCTTCTACGAGTTGTGATGTACTGATCCCACCAACTTATAGCATAGTCATATAATTCAGTAGCAGCAATCTAAATCTTCTTGTGGTTTGTGCACTGCTTACACTGAAAGATTAGCTCAATCTTCTTCTCCCACTCAAGGTAGGCATCCAGATCAGCTTTGACATAGAATGGGGGTATCTTTATCTTCAAACCAGCAAGCTCATCTCCCTGGTTCATCCTTCTTTCTTGGACACGCCTATGTCTTCTTTGGCTTTGTCTTGAGGATGAACTGAGGTGTTCATACTCATTGTCAGTCTCCTCATAACCGGCATGCTCTTGGCGAGTTGCATGAGGTCTCTCTTCTCTCCTAGTCTCTCGGTTTGGAAATTGACTAGTAGCTCTCCTGATGTCTTCTCTGAGCTCTCTCCGGATGTTATTGAGGTTGGTCCTCATCATCTCGGTCATGGTTGCCACCATGTTCTGATTGAGTTGAGCCGACATAGCCTCCATGAGAAGCTTGTTCTTCCTGACGAGTGCAGCTTCTTCTTCAGACTCGGATCCCATGCTTCCTGCACAAAGGTAAACAAAAATAACCAGTAAAAGGCTTCTACTTAACAAGATAAGCAAAAAGGAAAAAGGGAGAACACGAAATCAAGCTTGTTTTGCAACACAAAAGCAAAAAGGAAAAAAAATCGGCTAGGTAAAAGGAAAAGGGTTTCCGCCTACCAAGCAAAAAGGAAAATCCTCTAAAGTTTTTCTAATCTTCTCTAAGGTTTTCTAGCACCCTAACAACCTTAATCTACTCGTGTTCAAGGTGATTAACAAGTTAAACAGATGAAAGAAAGTGATCTAAAAAGGCAAAGACTTATGCGGCTAGGGTTTCTCTCCCTAGGGCTTCCGCAAAGCAAAAAGGAAAAGTTTAAGAACCTTGTCTAATCTCTTATGAAACTCGAGAAGCCCTAAACAGATTAGTTATACTGCTTATTCAAGATGATAGAGATGAAACACGGATGAAACAAAAAGAACAAGAAAGAAAACAAGTACTTCCCAACCAAAGTTGCTCTGATACCACTTGATGCGTCCCTAGGATGCTCTTTGGTTGATGGGGATGGATAGATCCTTGCAAGAACGAATCAGAGACTCAAGTTCTTCAAGGTTATGGATTGATTGGTGACACAAGAGGGATGATAATATCTCTTGATACTCCTAGATGATGAACTCGGATATAACACACCAAGCTAACACCCTTAGGTTCCTGGATACTACACACCAGAAGAATCTCGACAGCTATCCTAGAGAGAGAGCCGTCAAGGGAGAAAGGTAACTCGTTGATTAAAAGATGGATGAGTACAATAGGGTTTAGAGACCCATTTAAATAAAGAGAAACCGAGAACATGCTCTCTAGGGTTTCGGAAATAAGTAAAAAGGAAACTATAGTTTAACTTTAACATAAGCTTTAAAATGACATAAAAATGTAAACTTCTTTAGCCTTGGACCGAGAATAGGGCCTAAGTGATGTGAAGACAAGTTGTGGCCTCGTTAAAAACCTTCCTCCGGAAAACCTCGTGGGACAAAACCAAAAGCAAGGAAAAGAGCACGCACCCCATGTCTTGCCTAGACACTAACTCAGCTTGATGTAGAGATGGCTTGAATTGTGATCAAGACATCTCGGATCAGACCTTGTCCAAGACTTTCTTTTTGTGGATGTGAAGTGAGTAATCCAACAACATTCTCCTTAAGCTTCTTGACTCTGGAACGAGTCATGGGACCTTCAGGAATGGCTAGAGCATCATCACCAGGCTGCTGGTGCAATGTGGCTCCATGTGGCTCATCTAGACTCTCCTTGTTCTCCTTATTGATCCGGTCCATGATCACATCACAAGGTCTCCTTTGGCTCCAAATAGATCCAGAGATCCTTGCTCCTTCTGGATTTGAGAACACACTTCTTCAAGGGATGGGAGCTTCTCGGATCTGAGGATGTAATTGATGAGGTCATTGTATGCTGGGTTGAGGGTGAGCAAGAGACCAAACACCTTGTATTGTTCACGCCTTTCTTCAAGCACATCTGGATCCATAGAGTTTTGCCTCAGCATCTCAAGTTCGGGCCATAAAGTCCTGAACTTTCCCAAGTGCTGAGTAAACTCCATCCCTTCTTGGCTTAGATTGTTGATGGCTCCCTTTACTTCAAACCCACGGCTGAGGTTGCTGATGTTTCCATAGACCTTCTTCAGGGTATCCCAGAGATCTTTGGCCGTCTCACAGTAAGAGTAGGCTTCGAGTATGGATGTGTCAAGAGAGATTTGGAGGATGGTTACAACCATCATGTCTTCTTGCTCCCACTTTTCAACATCATTGTGACAATCTCCTTGTCACCATCTTGGGTCGTCTGTCTTGGTGCTTCAGAGCTCGTGACATGGCTCCATAAGCCTTTGCCTCCTAGAGCTGTCTTCACCAACCGCGACCAGAGTAAGTAGTTCCTCCCCTTGAGAGTAACCGGAATAGCTAAAGTTTTGAGATTTTCCATCTCGAAAGGCCTTAGCTTGAAGGTAACTCGGAGAAAGGTTGAAACTTGAACTTAGAACAGAGTATTTGCGGAAGAGAAAGCTAGATATCCGAGCAACCTGGCTGTGATACCATGTGAGATTTGTAAACTAAGAGAGATATGGATGATAATGAGAAGATTTGAGAAGAAAAGGAGAGACTTTTGTTTAGAACCAGAGAGAAATCTAAGAAGAACTCGAGAGAGAAAACTAGAGAAGAAGAGAAATGATTCCCCTTGATTTATTTCGAGAGAGAGGATACAAATATATAGAGTGCTTTACAAGGAAAAAGTAAAGGCTAAGGAACAGGACACGTGGCCGGTCAAGGAGGAGAGGAGCGCTTATTTGAACTTGTGGCTAAGGAGGGAAGAGCATCTTGGAATCTTGGACCAGATGCTCCAGCTTTGGACAGCCTGGCTTGCGAACCTTATCCTCCCCAACGTTCAGATAAGGTGGTAAGTCTTCAAGGTAACTCGCCAAGTTAACTTCTCCTAGGTTAAACCTTCCCGGATCAGATCATCTTTGCTCCTTAGTCGATAAGTGTACAGTCGACCTTGTACGGCCATGTACGGCTTGTACTGCCTTGTACGGCCTGTACGGCCTTGTACGGCCTTGTACGGATAGGTCGACCTCACTTTCCTCCTTCTCCTTGAACACTCCTTAGATCCATCCTCCTCTTTATTCAGCTCATTTCCACATAAACCACATAGGAACCTTGACATGGTTGCTTCTCTATCTTCGGGTATGCTAGCTCTTAGCATGAGCAACTCCATCTCCTGGTAGTACTCCTCCACTGATCTTGAACCTTGAGTAAGCTTCCTGAGCCTGTGGTGAAAGTCTCTGTGGTAATGGCTTGGAACAAACCTCTTGTGCATGATAGACTTCATCTCTGTCCAAGTCTCTACTGGTTCCTCTCCATTCCTTCTACGAGTTGTGATGTACTGATCCCACCAACTTAGAGCATAGTCATAGAATTCAGTAGCAGCAATCTGAATCTTCTTGTGGTTTGTGTACTGCTTACACTGAAAGACTAACTCAATCTTCTTCTCCCACTCAAGATAGGCATCCGGATCAGCTTTGCCATGGAATGGTGGTATCTTGATCTTCAACCCAGCAAGTTCATCTCTCTGGTTTGTCCTCCCTTCATGTCCACGCCTATGTCTTCTTTGGCTTTGTCTTTATGATGAACTGATATGTTCATACTCGTTGTCAGTCTCCTCATAACCAGCATGCTCTTGTCGAGTTGCATGAGGTCCCTCTTCTCTCCTAGCCTCTCGGTTGGTTCCTTGACCCGTAGCTCTTCTGACTTCTTCTCTAAACTCTCTCCGGATCTCATTGAGGTTGGTCCTCATCATCTCGGTCATGGTTGCTACCATATTCTGGTTCAATTGAGCAGTCATGGCTTCCATGAGTAGCTTGTTCTTCCTGACGAGTTCAGCTTCTTCTTCAGACTCCGATCCCATTGCTTCCTGCACAAAGGAAAACAATATAACAAGTAAAAGGATTCTAGGTAAACAAGACAAGCAAAAAGGAAAAAAATCAACACAAACAGAAGCTTGTTTTGCAAGACAAAAGCAAAAAGGATAATTGGCTAGGTAAAAAGGGAACTAAGGTTTCCGATTTCAAGCAAAAAGGAAATTCTTTAACCTTTGTCTAAACTTCTCTAAGGTTTTCTAGCAGCCTAAACAACCTAAATCTACTCGTGTTCAAGATGATCAAGTTGATTAGCAGATGAAACAAAGAGATTTAAAAAGCAAAGAACTTATGCGGCTAGGGTTATCTCTCTAGAGTTTCCGCAAGCAAAAAGGAAAAGTTTTAAACCTTGCTAAACTCTATGAGTTTCGAGCAGCCCTAAAAAGATTAGATCTACTGCTTAACTGGTGCGATCCTGTTCAAGCATAAACTCAATGGATTGAAAACAATGTATGGGTCAGCTATACCAGTGATCATGGTGCAGCTTAATGGACAGTTTCAAGGTCTCATTGGAATGATCTATGAGGTTCTAGATAGAGAGAAGAGAAGATGTCTTGCTACAACAGCACGTGGAGGATCCAAACCTCATCAGTGTTGGTCTGAGTAAATAAGAGAAGAGGTTGAGAGGCTTATTCTGAAGTTTGGGATCAAAAGAAGGTGGGTGCAAAGTTAGGGCAAAGTGTACAGACGGTACGGCCTGTACGGACTGTACGGCCGACCGTACGGACCACTCGACCCAAATGACTTTAAACCCGACCTAAACTCATTTTGGTGATGTGCAAATTTCGGGTCAAGTTGTACGGATGGACCTTGTCCGTACAACCCTTAGTCCGTACATCCATGGCCGATACTTGGACATCAAGGCAAAGAGAAGGCAAGGTAAACTGATGAGGTAAAAGGGAGAAGGTTAACTCAGTGGTTACTCGGTAAAGAAGTGGCTCGCGGATAAGGAGAGTAAGCTTGACCTAGACAGCCTGTCCCGAGCTGGAAAGGTGAAGGCATCTAGTCAAGATGCCAAAGGCATCTCGCCCTTAAGCCACAAGTTCAAAACCAGGCGCGCTCCCCTCCTTGACCGGCCACGTCTCTTCCTTTATGTCCATTCCTTTTGTATCCGTTGTAGAGCCTCTATATAAGTGTAAACACCTCTCTGATTAATGAAGCAAGCAATTCTCGAGTCTCTTTCTTATTCTCTCTAATGTTCTTGGTGTTCTTCATATCGAAATGGTTTCTTAACCAAGTTTTAAGCTTTTAGTCTCCAAATCTCTTTTAGTCTCTCTTATTCTCTATTCCATCTGTTCATTCTCTGTTTCTACTCAATCTTTCATGGTATCAGAGCCAGGTTTTCGTAAATCTGGGTTTTGATTTCATATCTCTTGAAGAACACTCAAGAACATCTATTTCATTCCGCAAAGCTTCAAGATGGAAAGTAACAAGATAACAGTGATTCCGGTGATACTTAAGGGGGGAAACTATCTCCTATGGTCTCGTGTGGTGAAGACATCAGTGGGGAGTAAGGTTTTGTGGAACCACATCCTTGAGGATGAGGCTCCAAAGCTTATTACTCGTGAAGGCGACAAGGAGATTGTCGTGTGTGATGAAGTGAAGTGGATTCAGGAAGACAACACGGTGATGTCTATCCTTCAAAGCTCTCTAGATCCGTCTATCCTAGAGGCGTACAACTACTGTGAGAAGGCAAAAGACCTGTGGGAAACTCTTCAGAAGGTGTATGGTAACATCTCAAACCTTACTCGGGTGTTTGAGATCAAACGAGCCATCAACAGTCTAGCTCAAGAAGACATGGAGTTCACAAAGCATCTCGGAAAGTTTAGAGCTTTGTGGTCTGAACTTGAGATGTTGAGGCCAAGCACAACCGACCCAGCTGAGCTTAATGAGAGAAGGGAGCAAGACAAAGTCTTTGGCTTGCTCCTGACTCTTAACTCTAGCTACAATGACCTGGTGAAACACATCTTGCGAGCAGAGAAGTTACCCACCTTGGAGGAAGTCTGCGCTCAGATTCAAAAGGAGCAAGGATCGTTGGGCTTATTTGGAGGAAAGGGGGAGCTTACCTTGGCTAACCAAGCTGAGGTACCTCAAGCCAACAAGGTGAATCGCTTTGAAGAAAGGAGGTTCAATGGAAACTGTGACCATTGTAAGAGACAAGGTCACAAGAAGTATCAGTGCTGGATCCTCCATCCTCACCTAAAGCCAGCCAAGTTCATGAAGGACAGAGAGGCAAGAGCGAATGTGAGCTATGGAGGAAGTGATCAGCAAGGAGGGGGTGTAGCCGGGCCATCTAATCGGGCACAGGAGACTGAAGGTGGTGAGAACAAAGCCCTGGTGACCTACACGGCTCAAACCAACCGACCAAACGAGCATGAGTTCATCCGCCGATCAGAAATGGATGCTCTCATCAAGATGCTCAAGGACAATGGTAACACTTTTGGTAACCTCAGGGGGTACTCTTTTGGTGCATTTAAGATTGCTAGTACTCATGATAAAACGAATGCTTATAGTCACTCTAAGAATGCTGGTTTATCTCATAGTGCTTGTAGCATGTCTAAACCATTGATAGTTGATTCAGGAGCATCTCATCATATGATTAGTGACACTAGTCTGATTAGAGATATTGAACCTGCGCATGGACATGTTATGATAGCTAATGGTGATAGAATTCCAATAAGGGGTATAGGCAAGCGTAAACTGTTTGATAAAGAGTCTAGATGCTTCTACATGCCTGAGTTTACTTCAAACTTGTTGTCAGTTAAGAAATGCACTAATGATTTGCAATGCAATGTGATCTTTAGTCCTAATGATGTGAAGTTTCAGGATATTGAGAGCAGTCGGTTGATTGGGAAAGGAGTTACAAAAGGAGACCTTTACTTGCTTGAGGAGCTTACTTCTTTACCTGATCATAGTTGTTCATTTACTTCTGTTTCTGCTTCCGGTTTAAATAAGAATGCTTTATGGCATGCTAGACTAGGACATCCTCATGTTAGAGCTTTAAGCTTAATGGTTCCAGGTGTTATGTTTGAGAATAATGATTGTGAAGCTTGTATCTTAGGCAAGCATTGTAAAACTGTGTTTCAAAAGTCTTCTACTATCTATGATCACTGCTTTGATTTAATTCACTCGGATGTTTGGACCGCACCTTGCTTATCTAGGGAGAACCATAAGTACTTTGTCACATTCATAGATTAGAAGTCTAAATACACCTGGATAACCTTGATTCCATCTAAGGATAGAGTGCTTGATGCATTTAGAAATTTTCAAGCATATGTGACTAACCATTTCAATGCTAAGCTGAAAATTTTTAGATCAGATAATGGTGGGGAATATACCAGTCAAGCCTTCCAGCAGCACCTATCCAAGCATGGAATTCTCCACCAAACAAGCTGCCCTTACACCCCATAACAGAATGGAGTTGCTGAAAGGAAGAACCGGCACCTTATGGAAGTTGCTAGGTCCATGATGTTCCAGGCTAATGTGCCAAAGAGGTTTTGGAGTGATGCGGTGTCTACTGCTTGTTATCTGATAAATCGAACCCCAACTAAGGTTCTTGAAGATCAATCTCCCTTTGAGGTGTTGAACAAGCATAGACCAGCCTTAGATCATATCAAGGTCTTTGGTTGTCTCTGTTTTGTTCATAAACCGGGGGAGCTAAGAAACAAGTTGGAGGCCAAGAGCACAAACGGGATGTTTATTGGTTACTCACCTACTCAGAAAGGGTACAAGCGTTATGATCCAGCAAACAGAAGGGTAGTGGTGTCTAAAGATGTGAAGTTCGTGGAAGAACGAGGGTTCTATGAGGAGAAGAACCAAGCAGAACTCAAGGATTTGGCGTCTGACAAGGCAGCCAACTTAAGGATAATTTTGGAGAATCTTGGGATTAACTTATCCCAGGATCCAAGGAGTGGGGGAGGACAACAACAAGAAGGTCCTACCACAGCTAATGAGCAAGAACCCCACCTTGATCATGAGGGGGGAAATGAACCAGAGGAGCAGTATGATGAAGGCTCCACACATGATCAAGGTATGGATCAAGGTGATGAAGAAGTGGGAAATGGAAACCATGAAGAAGAAGAGGTAGAGGAGGCTCAACCAGAAGCAACTCAAGAAGTTCAACCTTTGAGAAGGAGTATGAGGGTGAGAAGAGATCCATCCAACTGGATCAACACTCGGGTATACTACAATGCCCAAGCAGTAGCACATCCAAGTCAGGTAGTATGCTCGTGTACCAAGTTCCCAAAAGAGCATTGTGCTTTCATCACGAGTCTGGATGACAGTCAAGTTCCACGGACCTATGAAGAAGCCATGAAGGATGATAAGTGGAGAGCCTCTGTGGCTGATGAAGCTAATGCTATGATTAAAAACGAGACATGGTATGAAAGTGAGCTTCCTAAAGGGAAGAAAGCAGTGACCAGCATGTGGATATTCACCATCAAGTTCCTGCCAAATGGGAAGATAGATAGAAGGAAGACAAGGCTGGTGGCTAGAGGCTAGAGGCTTTACTCAAACGTATGGAGAAGACTATCTTGACACCTTTGCTCCTGTGGCTAAACTTCACACCATCCGGATTGTTCTATCAGTGGCAACCAACCTGAGATGGGATCTTTGGCAAATGGATGTCAAGAATGCATTTCTTCAAGGAGAACTTGAAGAGGAGGTTTACATGAAGCCACCACCTGGTCTTGAGAGTCTTGTGAAACCAGGAAATGTGCTGAGGTTGAAGAAGGCTATATATGGCCTAAAGCAATCGCCTAGAGCTTGATACAACAAGCTTAGCACCACTCTGAATGGGAGAGGCTTTAGGAAGTCTGAATTGGATCACACCCTCTTCACTCTCGCCACAACCTCAGGTATTATTGTCCTACTTGTTTATGTTGATGATATCATCATAACAGGAAGTGACAAACAAGGTATACAAGACACTAAAGACTATCTAAAATCTGTGTTTGAAATCAAAGACTTAGGGGAGATGAAATACTTCCTTGGAATTGAGATATGTAGATCCAAGGAAGGCCTGTTCATGTCCCAGAGGAAATACACTCTTGATCTTTTGAAAGATGCAGGTAAAATTGGTGGGAAGACAGCTAGAATGCCATTGGAGGATGGGTACAAAAGTACCACGAGAGGGGGATATTGAGAACAGCCAATACCTTGAAGACCCTAAACTTTATAGGAGGATGGTTGGTAAGTTAATTTACTTAACCATTACCCGTCCTGATATCTGTTTTGCTGTGAACCAGGTAAGCCAACACATGCAAGAACCAAGGAAATATCACTGGAGGATGGTGGACCGAATCCTAAGCTACCTCAATAGATCACCAGGCCAAGGAGTATGGATGGGGTGTAATGAGAACCCTGAAGTGGTGGGATACTGTGATGCAGATTGGGCAGGAGATAGGGCTGATAGGAAGTCCACTACCGGCTATTGCACGTTTATTGGAGGAAACCTTGTCACTTGGAAAAACAAGAAGCAGAAGGTGGTCTCCTGTTCAAGTGTTGAAGCTGAGTATAGAGCCATGTTGAAGCTGACAAATGAATTGGTGTGGATCAAAGGGATACTGAAGCATCTAGGAGTTGAGCAAGCCGCACCAATGACTATGCATTGTGACAACCAGGCGGCTATCCACATTGCAACCAACTCAGTGTTCCACGAAAGAACCAAGCACATTGAGGTAGACTGCCACAAGGTAAGGCAGATGATTGTTCTTGGAGAGACCTTGCCATGTTATACAAGAAGTGAGGATCAGTTGGCGGATGTCTTTACCAAGGCAGCAAGTCAGAAGGTCATTGAGTCTATTCACACCAGATTAGGACTCATTGATCTTTCACCAGACAACTAATCCCCTCGCTATGGGGTCTTTACTCTTTTTCCCTCATCAAGGGGTTTTATCCCACAAAGGGTTTTCTTCTTGGTGAGGTTTTTAATGAGGAAGATCTCATAGCATTCCAAGCTTGACTTGTTCCACATGGTCAAGCTTGAGGGGGAGTGTTGGTCTGAGTAAATAAGAGAGAGGTTGAGAGGCTTATTCTGAAGTTTGGGATCAAAAGAAGGTGGGTGCAAAGTTAGGGCAAAGTGTACAGACGGTACGGCCTGTACGGACTGTACGGCCGACCGTACGGACCACTCGACCCAAATGACTTTAAACCCGACCTAAACTCATTTTGGTGATGTGCAAATTTCGGGTCAAGTTGTACGGATGGACCTTGTCCGTACAACCCTTAGTCCGTACATCCATGGCCGATACTTGGACATCAAGGCAAAGAGAAGGCAAGGTAAACTGATGAGGTAAAAGGGAGAAGGTTAACTCAGTGGTTACTCGGTAAAGAAGTGGCTCGCGGATAAGGAGAGTAAGCTTGACCTAGACAGCCTGTCCCGAGCTGGAAAGGTGAAGGCATCTAGTCAAGATGCCAAAGGCATCTCGCCCTTAAGCCACAAGTTCAAAACCAGGCGCGCTCCCCTCCTTGACCGGCCACGTCTCTTCCTTTATGTCCATTCCTTTTGTATCCGTTGTAGAGCCTCTATATAAGTGTAAACACCTCTCTGATTAATGAAGCAAGCAATTCTCGAGTCTCTTTCTTATTCTCTCTAATGTTCTTGGTGTTCTTCATATCGAAATGGTTTCTTAACCAAGTCTTAAGCTTTTAGTCTCCAAATCTCTTTTAGTCTCTCTTATTCTCTATTCCATCCGTTCATTCTCTGTTTCTACTCAATCTTTCAATCAGGAGACACTCCAATACTCAGTTAAGGTCGTGGATCATCATGAAGAAGGAGGGGAATGCCAAGAAGAACCAGCTTGTTGGTTTATTTCCTTTATTTGTAATTTCAGTTTTTGTAAACCAAGTTCTAATAGGACTAGGAGTAATAAACCAATTTCGAATTGGATTAGGATTAGAATTTAGTAAACTAATTTCAATTAGGATTAGGGTTAGAGTAAACCAATCTGGTTTAGGTTTAGGTTTTTTATTTTCTGCTTTAAGAACTTGTAGCCACGTTTTTGGCATTCAATCAAGCAATAAACTTTTTCTGCCGTTTCTTCTGTGAGGAGATCTGGTTACTTTGTTCTATAATGAACACTTTCCATTGTTAAGGAGGTTGATCTTCCGTGGGAATCATCCTAGACATCAAGCAGGACGCCTCTGTGTCTCAGGAGTAGCAAAGCATCCTTAGAGCCTTCCACAGCTTGAAGGAGAAGACCATCATCATCATCTATCATACACCCACGCCCCCTTCAAGTGATCCAGGGAGAGACAGCCATTCCAGGGCCGTACCAAGTGGTATCAGAGCCGCTTGAAGGTTAGGGTTTGTGTTCTTACTCTGAAATCACGTGATCTATCAGTTACCAAGCATCTATTCCATGTATTCTTATGGAATCAAGAGAAAGCATGAGCAGAAGGTTGCGAGAAAAGCAACAAGGGAGTTATTGCAGGAAGGGAAAGGATCTAATAAGAAAGCTGAGCTGAGCAGTGATTATGAGCACGTACAGGAGGCAAGCAGGAGGACAAAACATGCTTATTTGCATAGCCAACAATTCCAAGATGACTTGAGAAGAAATTTGCTTCAAGCTTTCGAGGGTTTGATAGTTATTGTACCAACAAAGCCAGATCGTGAGCCACTGAAACATCCTGATCTAAATCCACCTGAGAAAGCACGAGCTGTAGAAGCAAAGAAAGTTGTTTTGGATCAGTTTGGGTCGTGGTCTAAGCTACCTTTAAAACAGGCTGAGGAGGAAGAGGAGATTGAGTCAAAACCGGCAATTTCTTTTCAGGAACAACACTTGGATGATCAACTGAAACAAGAGGAGAGATCAACAGTTATGTGTGTTCACGTGCCTGGTCAAAACAAAGCTGAAGTAAGAGTAGTTGGTGGATCATCTAGAGCTACTGATTTACTGCTTGCAGATTTGGTTGATCAAGGTGATGCTGAAACTGTCTCTTCTGCTCAACTAGCCAAACCTCTTGTGTGGGTTCAGAGACATCTCGTGGATCATCTAAGGTTTTTCAAGGGTCTGCAACAACTTGTTTTCGAACCAGGAGGAAGTTTGTTTGTGTTTGATAGAAGTAATAACATTCTGGTCCAGAAAGCAGCTGCATTCAAGCTTGATTTACAGAGTTCATTCACTCTTGGAAAACAAGATTCGTGGTCAACTCCTTTTGAAGTGAGAGAGGATGGAATGATCCAAATCATCTGCAGTGGCAAGATAGGAGAGTTGGGAGGCAACACGTGCCTGATCAAGTCCATAACTGATCAGAACAAGTTGAGAAGAGCAAATCAGGAACTAGTTGTGGTTAAAGAGAAGCCAAAACTGGAGGATGAGTAT
Source organism: Moricandia arvensis (assembly GCA_905132765.1). NCBI lineage: Eukaryota > Viridiplantae > Streptophyta > Magnoliopsida > Brassicales > Brassicaceae > Moricandia > Moricandia arvensis. The sequence goes on from CAJHQP010009219.1 coordinate 12,397, forward strand.
GGAGACAAATGCACACGACCACCTGACCAGAAGAAGATGACACTGAAAGTACATGGTCCCATGTCAATGAGCAGGACACTTGTAGGATCATCCTGGTGTAAAGCAGTCAGCTTCAAACTCAACAAAGTGAAGGAATCATATGCCTTAGAAGCTACATACACTAAGAAAAGTTCCAAGCTGAGACATGAAAAAGGATTCCAGAGCTTTGTGTTTGACCCTGGAAAGACTGGAGAGGTGTTGATATTTCTTATTGTCAGGTCATGCACTTTGGAGTTGAGTGATCAACGTTCTATCCTCATACAGAGCTTGGATTTGAGGACAAATCCTTTTAAAGGAAGAGGGGATGGTGCGATCCTGTTCAGGCATAAACTCAATGGATTGAAAACAATGTATGGGTCAGCTATACCAGTGATCATGGTGCAGCTTAATGGACAGTTTCAAGGTCTCATTGTAATGATCTATGAGGTTCTAGATAGAGAGAAGAGAAGATGTCTTGCTACAACAGCACGTGGAGGATCCAAACCTCATCAGGAGACACTCCAATACTCAGTTAAGGTCGTGGATCATCATGAAGAAGGAGGGGAATGCCAAGAAGAACCAGCTTGTTGGTTTATTTCCTTTATTTGTAATTTCAGTTTTTGTAAACCAAGTTCTAATAGGACTAGGAGTAATAAACCAATTTCGAATTGGATTAGGATTAGAATTTAGTAAACTAATTTCAATTAGGATTAGGGTTAGAGTAAACCAATCTGGTTTAGGTTTAGGTTTTCTATTTTCTGCTTTAAGAACTTGTAGCCACGTTTTTGGCATTCAATCAAGCAATAAACTTTTTCTGCCGTTTCTTCTGTGAGGAGATCTGGTTACTTTGTTCTATAATGAACACTTTCCATTGTTAAGGAGGTTGATCTTCCGTGGGAATCATCCTAGACATCAAGCAGGACGCCCCTGTGTCTCAGGAGTAGCAAAACAGCTTCTGAGCAATCCATAGCTCCTTAGCAAAGTCCATCATCATCATCTATCATACACCCACGACCCCTTCAAGTGATCCAGGGAGAGACAGCCATTCCAGGGCCGTACCATTAACAAAGGTTTATTACTGATGAAACAAAAAGAAACAAGAGAGAACGAGTACTTCCCAAACCAAAGTTGCTCTGATACCACTTGATGCGCCCCTAGGATGCTCTTTGGTTGATAGGGAGGATAGTTCCTTGCATGAACGAATCAGAGTCTCAAGTTCTTCAAGGATTGTGGACTGATTGGTGACACAAGAGTGATGGATGATCTCTTGATACTCCTAGATGCACAAGTCGGATATGACACACCAACTTAGACACCCTTAGGTCTCTGGATATTACACACCAGAAGAACTCGACACCTTTCTAGAGAGAGAGCCGTCAAGAGAGAAAAGAAACTCGATGTTTATTGATTGCTTGAGTACAATAGGGTTAGGAGAACCCTTTAAATAAAAGGAAACCAGAGACAGGCTCTAGGGTTTCGAGAATAGTAAAAACGAAAAACTATAGTTTAAAATAAACATAAGCCTAAAATGTAATACTTCTGCTAGTCTTGGGCCGAGATAGAGCCTAAGTGATGTGTAAGACAAGTTGTGGCCTCGTTAAAAACCTTCCTCCGGAAAACCTCGTGGGACAAAACCAAAAGAAAGGAAAAGAGCACGCACCAAATGTCTTGCCTAGACACTAACTCAGCTTGATGTAGAGATGGCTTGAATGGTGATCAAGACATCTCGGATCAAACCTTGTCCAAGACTTTCTTCTTGTTGTGGATGTGAAGTGAGTAATCCTACAACAGTCTCTTAAGTTTCTTGACTCTGGAACGAGTCATGGTGATGCGTTAGTGACTCGGTCACCCTGCACAGTGTGACTCCTCACAGGCCATCTCAGCCAAGTCGGAACCCCCTCACACCGGCACGGCACCCACTGCCAGTGGTAATCAACTCCAACCCGTCCTCGATCAATCCGCACCATCACAGAATATTGGATTAATCGATAGTTGTTGGCTCGGGGGATCGAACCCCCTTACCCTTTATCAGCAATCTTTTATGAGAGCTGACAACCAATTGAGCTGCAGCTCAACTGGTTGTCAGTGATTGCAGCTCAACTGGTTGTCAGCTTTCCTAACAGATCGCTGATAAAGGGTAAGGGGTTCGATCCCCCGAGCCAACAACCTATCGATTAATCCAATATTCTGTGATGGTGCGGATTGATCGAGGACGGGTTGGAGTTGATTACCACTGCAGTGGGTGCGTGCCGGTGTGAGGGGTTCCGACTTGGCTGAGATGGCCTGTGAGGAGTCACACTGTGCAGGGTGGCTGCGATGGCTGCTAACGCATCATAAAAGTTAACTTTTATGATGCGTTAGTGACTCGGTCACCCTGCACAGTGTGACTCCTCACAGGCCATCTCAGCCAAGTCGGAACCCCTCACACCGGCCCGCACCCACTGCAGTGGTAATCAACTCCAACCCGTCCTCGATCAATCCGCACCATCACAGAATATTGGATTAATCGATAGGTTGTTGGCTCGGGGGATCGAACCCCTTACCCTTTATCAGCGATCTGTTAGGATCACTGACAACCAATTGAGCTGCAGCTCAACTGGTTGTCAGTGATCCTAATAGATCGCTGATAAAGGGTAAGGGGTTCGATCCCCCGAGCCAACAACCTATCGATTAATCCAATATTCTGTGATGGTGCGGATTGATCGAGGACGGGTTGGAGTTGATTACCACTGCAGTGGGTGCGGGCCGGTGTGAGGGGTTCCGACTTGGCTGAGATGGCCTGTGAGGAGTCACACTGTGCAGGGTGACCGAGTCACTAACGCATCACTTGGTATGAAGCTGAGCTTCCTAAAGGCAAGAAAGCAGTGACAAGCCGTTGGATCTTCACCATCAAGTACAATGCTGATGGAACAGTAGAGAGGCGCAAGACAAGGCTAGTAGCAAGGGGGTTTACTCCACTAGAAGATGGCTATAAGGTGTTGCATGAGGGGGAGTTTGAGGACAAACCTTATGAAGATGTCAAGCACTATAGGAGAATGGTTGGAAAGCTCATCTACCTTACCATCACTAGACCAGACGTTTGTTTTGCAGTCAATCAAGTCAGTCAGCATATGCAAACACCCAAGATACATCACTGGAACATGGTGGAGAGGATCTTGAGATATCTAAGAGAAGCACCAGGACAAGGAGTATGGATGGGTTGCAACAAGAACACAGAGATTGTGGGGTATTGTGATGCAGATTGGGCTGGTGATAGAGTAGACAGGAGGTCTACAACAGGCTATTGCACTTTCATTGGAGGAAACTTAGTCACTTGGAAGAGTAAGAAACAGAAGGTGGTATCATGTTCAAGTTCTGAGGCTGAATATAGAGCAATGAGGAAGCTTACTAGTGAACTCATTTGGATCAAGAACTTGCTAAGAGACTTGGGTATAAAGACTACATCACCAATCACAATGCATTGTGATAATCAAGCTGCAATACACATAGCATCCAACAATGTGTTTCATGAGAGAACCAAACACATTGAGGTGGATTGTCATAAGGTCAGGCAGGCTGTGGAGCAAAGGATCATCCTACCATGCTATACAAGAAGTGAAGACCAGTTAGCTGATATCTTCACAAAGGCTGCAAGTGTTAAGTTGAGGTATCTATCTTGGGGATGATTAGAAAGAAGAGAGAAGAAGGGTTTGGGTCGACCTTGTCCGTACAAGGCCGTACAAGGCCGTACAAGGCCGTACAGGCCGTACAGGCCGTACAAGGTCGACCAAAAGCATTCGACCAGTTTTCACCATTCGGGTAAAACCAAAGTTACCCGACTGCTTTACTAGGAAGGTAAGCTTATCCATCCGTTGGAAAGGAAGAGGAGAGCCGCGTTGACAGGCTGGCATGGACTGGAAGGATCAGCATCTTGTCAAAGATGCTGATACCATTTACTTGGCCAGGAAACCTCGGTTTGAATTAGGCGCGCCTCCTCCTCAACCACAGCCACATCTTTTACCTTCTGCTTTGCGAAAACCCTTGTAACTCTCTCTATATAAGCATACCCTGAGTGGATGAATAAATCATACAGTTCTCTCTAATATTTTCGAGTCTCCAAACATGTTCTTCATAGTCTCTCATAATCTCTCTTCTCGTGAAGTCTAAACCAAATCTTTCCTCTCTAAGTCTGTTCTTAATCTCTTTCTGGTTACTTTTTCGTCTTAGATATCAAAAATCTCATGGTATCAGAGCCAGGTTCATCAAGATCTGGGTTTGTGTTCATCGAGTTGAAGAATATCAAGGTTGAAACGTTTTGAAGATCCAAGGCTGTTCTTTGAAGATCCGGGTAGAAGACTGAAGTTTGAAGCTTGTTTGTTGTCAAAGCTTGAGTCTTTCACGTTCCTACCTTCAAAGACTCAACCTTTCCTCTCGTTTCTGGGTTCATCTGTGTTCTAAGGTATAGATCCACTCATTTCCAAGCTTTTGAAGTCAAGCTGGTTGTAGATGGATAGTGTTAGCATGAAGGTTCCGGTTACTCTAAAGGGGAGTAACTATCTGTTGTGGTCTCGTTTGGTGAAGACTGCTGTGGGAAGTAAGGGCTTATGGGGTCATATCACATCCGGTGAAGCCCCTAAGCTCATTACTCAAGAAGGTGAAGCTGCAAGTGCCACAAGTGAGGTGGAGAAGTGGCAGCAAGAAGACATGATGGTGATGACACTTCTTCAAGGATCCCTTGAGACTCCTATCATGGAAGCTTATAGCTACTGTGAAACCGCAAAGGATCTATGGGAGACCCTGAAGAAGGTGTATGGAAACATCTCAAACTTGAGTCGAGTGTTTGAGGTGCAGAGAGCAATCAACGGGTTGACGGGTTGCTTCAAGAAGATATGGAGTTCACTAAGCATCTTGGAAGGTTCCGAGCTCTCTGGTCCGAGTTTAAGATGCTGAGGCAAAGCACGGTTGATGCTGATGAGCTGAATGAAAGGCGAGAGCAAGATAAGGTCTTTGGGCTCCTGCTTACTCGAAACCCTGCCTACAACAGCCTCATCAAGCATATCCTGAGAGCTGAGAAGCTTCCATCTCTAGAAGATGTGTGTGCTCAGATACAAAAGGAGCAAGGTTCTATTGGGTTGTTTGGATATAAGGGGGAGCTTACCTTGGCTAACCAAGCTGCGCAAACTGATCAGGTTGAAACACCAATGGCAAACAAAGCTGCTTTCAACAAGTATGAAGACCGGAGGTTCAATGGTAACTGTGATCATTGCAAGAAGCACGGCCACAAGAAGAGTCAGTGCTGGATCCTCCACCCACATCTCAAGCCGGCCAAGTTCAAGAAGGAGAGGGAAGCAAGAGCTCACATCTCGGAGGGATCAACTGTTGCAAGCTCAAGCAAGACAACCGATGGAGATAAGAGGGAGGCTAGTGAAGGAAAGTCCCTTGTTGCCTACACGGGTGGTACCAGCAGGAACAATGATCAAGACTACATCCGGAGGTCTGACATTGAAGCCCTCATCAAAATGCTCAAGGAGAATGGTAACACCTTTGGTAACCTTAATGGGTATTCTCTTGGTGCTTCAATGGTTGCTAGTAAGCTAGAAAATGTGATTGATCCTAGGACTGATAGAACTGGTAGGACATTAGAAATGAACCGCCAAAGTCTTGCTTGTTCTATTCCTAAAGGAACTTGTCATATTGCTAATAGCTCAGCTAAACCTTTGATAGTAGACTCAGGAGCCTCCTATCACATGATAAGTGACACCAATCTGATCAAAGACATTGAACCAGCTAATGGTCATGTCATGATTGCTAATGGTGATAAGATTCCTATTAGAGGAGTGGGAAATCTAAAACTGTTTAGTAAGAACTCAAGAGCTTTCTATATGCCTGAATTCACTTCAAACCTGTTATCAGTTAAGAAATGCACTAATGATTTGAATTGTAAGGTGATATTCAGTCCTAACGAGGTTGAGTTTCAGGATATTGAGAGCCAAAGGATGATTGGAAAAGGAGTTACCAAGGGCGGGTTATATATGCTTGAAGAGCTTGATCCTGTTTCTGATTTTAGTTGTTCCTTCACTACTGTTTCTTATGCTTTGAATAAGAATGCTTTGTGGCATGCTAGACTAGGACATCCTCATGTTAGAGCTTTGAACTTGATGTTACCAGGTGTTATTTTCGAAAATAATGAGTGTGAAGCTTGCATTTTAGGCAAGCATTGTAAGAATGTTTTTCCAAGATCATCTACGGTTTATGAGAAGTGCTTTGATTTGATTCATTCTGATGTTTGGACTGCTCCTTGCATATCTAGGGATAATCATAAGTACTTTGTGACATTCATTGATGAAAAATCTAAATACACCTGGTTAACTCTCATTCCATCTAAAGATAGGGTCCTTGATGCATTTAAAAACTTTCAATCCTATGTGACTAACCATTATCATGCTAAGTTTAAAATTTTTAGATCAGATAATGGAGGAGAGTACACAAGTCATGCCTTCAAGGATCACTTAGCTCGTCATGGGATCCTTCATCAGACCAGTTGTCCTTACACTCCACAGCAAAATGGAGTGGCTGAGAGGAAGAACCGCCATCTCATGGAGATTGCAAGGTCCTTAATGTTTCAAGCGAATGTGCCTAAGAGATTTTGGAGTGATGCTGTGACTACTGCTTGCTATCTCATCAACCGCACACCCACAAAGGTCTTGAATGATCAAGCCCCCTTTGAGGTTCTCAACAAGTACAAGCCATCAGTGGACTATTTACGGGTCTTTGGGTGCCTCTGCTATGTACTGATTCCTGGAGAGATGAGAAACAAGTTAGAAGTCAAGAGTACAAAGGCGATGTTTATAGGCTACTCCAAAACTCAGAAGGGATACAAGTGCTATGATCCAGTGGCAAGAAGAGTTCTGGTGTCTAGGGATGTCAAGTTCATAGAAGAAAGGGGGTATTATGAGGAGAAGAATCAAGAGGAGTTGAAGGACCTTACCTCGGATAAGGCCGCAACTCTTAGAGTTATCTTGGAAGGTCTTGGCATTAGAGTGACCAAGCACCCGAATGGAAGTGGTCCAACAGGGACAAGTGAAGCAAATCAGCCTCCCCACCTTGATCATGAGGGGGGAAACACTGAAGATCAGGAAGGTGGAAGTTCTGACAGCAGTGGAGAGTTTGATTCAGGTCAAGAGGAGTTTGATGATCCTCAAGAGGAAGATAGAAGTTCAGCGTCTCATGATCAAAGTGGTGATGCTCAAGAAGGTCAGAGAAGTCCAAGCCCTGATCATCAAGAGGAGGAAGAACCTGAGGGAAGGGAAGTAGAACAGCAACAATAGTTGAGGAGAAGCTCTAGGATAAGAAGACCACCATCTGATTGGGTCAATACTAGGGTCTACTATAATGCCCAAGCTGTTGCGCACCCATCTCAAGTGGTCTGCTCTTTTACTCAGTATCCAGGAGAGCACTGCTCCTTCATGGTCAGCCTAGATGAGAGCTACATACCAAGGTCCTATGAGGAAGCAGTTAAAGACAAAGAATGGAAGGAGTCAGTTGGTGCTGAGGCAAGTGCAATGATCAAGAATGACACATGGTATGAAAGTGAATTGGCAAAAGGGAAGAAGGCAGTGACCAGTAGATGGATCTTTACGATAAAATACTTGGCGAATGGAAAGATTGATAAGAAGAAAACCAGATTGGTTGCAAGGGGCTTCACTCAAACCTATGGAGAAGATTATGTGGATACTTTTGCACCAGTTGCAAAACTTCACACGATTAGGATCATCCTATCTCTTGCGGTTAATCTTGAGTGGGGACTATGGCAAATGGATGTGAAGAATGCTTTTCTTCAAGGAGAACTTGAAGATGAGGTCTACATGCACCCTCCACCAGGCCTAGAGCACTTAGTGAAGAAAGGAAATGTGTTCCGGCTCAAGAAGGCAATCTATGGTCTTAAACAATCTCCTAGAGCATGGTACAACAAGCTGAGCACCACTCTCAATGGCAAAGGGTTCAAGAAATCTGAACTGGACCATACCTTGTTCACTCTTCCGACCACATCAGGTATAGTTATCCTTCTTGTGTATGTTGATGATATCATCATCACAGGAAGTGACAAGGCAGGTATCCAATCAACTAAGGACTTCCTTAAATCTGTGTTTGAAATTAAAGATTTGGGAGAGATGAAATACTTTCTTGGCATTGAGATATGTAGATCCAAGGAAGGTTTGTTTCTGTCTCAAAGAAAGTATACACTTGATCTATTGAAAGATGCAGGGAAACATGGAGGGAAGACAGCAAAGATGCCACTAGAGGATGGGTACAAGGTTCCTCGTGAGGGGGAGATTGAAGACAACCGACCATTCCATGATCCTAAGCTTTATAGAAAGCTTGTTGGTAAGTTGATCTATCTCACCATTACTCAACCTGATATATGCTTTGCTGTGAATCAGGTGAGTCAATACATGCAAGTCCCAAAGGAACACCATTGGCATATGGTTGAGAGGATCCTGATGTATCTAAATGGATCACCAAACCTTGGAGTATGGATGGGATGCAATAAGAGCACTGAAGTGGTGGGCTATTGTGACGCGGATTGGGCAGGAGATAGGCTGGATAGGAAGTCGACCACTGGATATTGTACCTTCATAGGTGGGAACCTAGTTACCTGGAAGAGCAAGAAGCAGAAGGTGGTCTCATGTTCCAGTGATGAAGCTGAGTATAGGGCAATGTTGAAACTTACAAACGAGCTGGTGTGGATCAAAGGCATCTTGAAGCATGTGGAGGTTGATCAGTCAACACCAATGACTATGCATTGTGATAATCAAGCAGCGATTCATATAGCTTCCAACTCAGTCTTCCATGAGAGAACCAAGCACATTGAGGTCGATTCCCACAAGGTGAGACAGATGATTAGGTTGGGTGTAACCTTGCCGTGCTACACAAGGAGTGACGATCAGTTGGCGGATGTGTTTACAAAGGCTGCTAGACATAAGACAATGGAGTCCATCCATGTAAGGTTGGGGCTCATTAATCTAACCCAACTTAGCTAATCCCCTGCTATGAGGTCTCTACTCTTTTTCCCTCATCAAAGGGTTTTATCCCAAAAAGGGTTTTCTCTTTGGTGAGGTTTTTAATGAGGGAGATCTCATAGCCTTCCAAGCTTGACTTGTTCCATATGGTCAAGCTTGAGGGGGAGTGTTAAGTTGAGGTATCTATCTTGGGGATGATTAGAAAGAAGAGAGAAGAAGGGTTTGGGTCGACCTTGTCCGTACAAGGCCGTACAAGGCCGTACAAGGCCGTACAGGCCGTACAGGCCGTACAAGGTCGACCAAAAGCATTCGACCAGTTTTCACCATTCGGGTAAAACCAAAGTTACCCGACTGCTTTACTAGGAAGGTAAGCTTATCCATCCGTTGGAAAGGAAGAGGAGAGCCGCGTTGACAGGCTGGCATGGACTGGAAGGATCAGCATCTTGTCAAAGATGCTGATACCATTTACTTGGCCAGGAAACCTCGGTTTGAATTAGGCGCGCCTCCTCCTCAACCACAGCCACATCTTTTACCTTCTGCTTTGCGAAAACCCTTGTAACTCTCTCTATATAAGCATACCCTGAGTGGATGAATAAATCATACAGTTCTCTCTAATATTTTCGAGTCTCCAAACATGTTCTTCATAGTCTCTCATAATCTCTCTTCTCGTGAAGTCTAAACCAAATCTTTCCTCTCTAAGTCTGTTCTTAATCTTTCTGGTTACTTTTTCGTCTTAGATATCAAAAATCTCAGCAAGTACTAAAGTCTGTGAGTTCATTCATCCAAAGCTTGGACTCATAGACCTCACATGTCACTGATCTCCCCTCCATGAAGTGTTCTACTCTTTTTCCTTGGCTTAGGTTTTCTCCCAAGTGGTTTTACCTAGCTGAGGTTTTAATGAGGGAATGCTTCATGGCTTCCAAGCTTGACCAGTCCCTATGTTCAAGCTTGAGGGGGAGTGTTGACATGAAGACATCAAGAGATAAAAGACAATACAATAAGAAGAATAAGCAGTGTTTAAGTGAAGCTTGTGGAACAAGGTTGTCCGTACAACCTTTCCCTAACTTGGCGTGCAAGACAAGAGGAAGTGCCCTAACTTGGCGTGCAAGACAAGGGGAAGTGCTAAATGGATCAGAACTAGTTACCTTAACCAGAAAACTTTAGTCTGGTCACACCAAGACTATATGGACGTTGGAGACAAGGAAAGAAGTCACATGTGAGCTGAAGAATTTGAATTTGAATTCTTGGGACCACTTCAGACCTGTCCCTTTCTCTGCTGCTGGCTGAGCCAATTTGGCTGTTACTGATGTATTTGTTTATTATTTTCTCTTCTGTCTGCTTGCATGTTGTTTCCCTATTTATGGGTTGTTCCCATAACACATTAAGCAAGGAAATCATTTCTCTCCTTCTCTCTCTTTACATTTCGAAATCTCTTCTCTCTCTCTCTCTTGTTCTTCATGTTCTTCAGTTTCGAGCAAGTAATCTCTCTCTAAATCTCTTATTCTCACAGAGTTCTGGTGAGGTTTTTCCCTCTTGGAAAACCTTTGGACCAGAGAATAAAGGATAGAACAAGAAACAGAGTTTGAAAAAAAGATGAAGAACAGAAACTGATTTGCGTAAGCTTTATAGGTTTTCAGGAGCTTGAGAGCTCTGATACCATGTGAGAATAGGTAGATTTAAGTCTGAGGAAGTTGTATGAACAGAGTATGGTCGATTTAGATGAAGAAGAATGTAAGAAACCAGAGAGAATGGAGAAGAATACTTTGAAGAGTATAAGGAGAATGAGAGTGTTCTTGAGAGTGTTCTTGAGAGAGTAAGAGAGTCAAAGAGGTTTTCGTGAGAGAGAGAGAGAGTAAGCAGAGAATATAGAGACTTAGAACATGGTGCGGCCTGGATAGGCT
>CAJHQP010009220.1:0-23312 GCA_905132765.1 Moricandia arvensis
TGGAAGACAAGACCTTGGAGCACCTAAGCCTAAAGAAGATGGTCAGAGCGTCTGACAAGGCAGCTTCATCAAAATTTAATTCGAAGCATTAACCACCATATTCTCTGCAGTGATCTTGATCAATTCAGAGTTATCAAGGATGTAGAGTTCCGCAAAAGAGTGCGATACTGATTAATCACATTTTTGACGCGAGATACAGATAGCTAAGAGGACTAGAATCGCATCACTTAGCGTTCAAGTTCTGAGAGTCCCTTAAAATGAATCTGAGAATCGTATAGGAAGCTTTTGGTAGCTATGTTGAGTTCTCTCGCTAATGAGCTTCGGTCCATTGGCGAAGAAATACATAAGACAAGAGAAATTAGTCAAGAAAACTCATCTAGATCCTACACCTTTTTGTAGATCGCGGGACTCTTTGGTCATAGTGTTTTTGGCCTTATTATACGCGTGGCGAGCTGGTATACAGAAGTCGGGTCTCACGTGATCTGTAGGCTATCTTGCTTGTTTTTAAATATTTGATGCTTACAAAAGCATGTCTGAATGTTGCTCTGTGATACAGATCACTATGAGTTTGACCAACTTGCTGGCATTATTGAAGGCTGAAGAAACTTGATAAGCTTTGTGAGAAACTGCCTAGCGCACACAAAGGATAGCCTTCACAGTGTGAAGCAAAAGAGGTTGCATCGAGTCAACGAATTGAAGAGAAAATCTCACGTCATATCGCTCGCAGACTTCAATCCAAAATTCAGTGGGGAAACGGGTTGGAGGGGTCAGTCAAGATGCGATCAACAGATTACAGAAATGACAATGATAGCGTCAAGTGGTCAAGGGGTACTCACTGAAAACTCACGAAGCAATAACGAAGAAAGAGCTACAATGTCATGAATGTGAGGGTTATGGTCATTTCCGGAATGAATGTCCCTTAGCAAGAGAAAGGACTGAAGTGCATAGTATGCAAAGGCATAGGCATACAAGAAGTGAGTGTCCAAATACTTTAAGCAAGATAAGTCTTATTTTGTTTTAGTGACACTGAGTCTGAAAAATCACAAGCAACTCAGAACTTCTCTGCTGAACTTTGTTCCTCTTACATCACAAACTCAGTCGAAGACATTTTGCATGAAATGATCTGATTTGATTCAGAACTGGAAATAATCATGATGCTGAAAATTTGAGAAAAGAGTATCAAATGTTATTCGACAAATTTGCAGAGCTTAGCCACGAAATCTCAAACTCATTAACAGAAAGGCCATGCTCAAGGCTCAGGTGAATATCTTGGAACTTGAGCAACCAAGTGTTGAGAAGCAAGACAGAAAGGAGATTCAATCAAAGACTCAGTACTGAGCCATGCCGCTTAAGATGTTGTCAAGCAACATGAGGAAACTCAATTAGGGCTTGAACTCAAATTACTTCGGGTTCAATGATTACTTACTCAAGAGACAGATAAGAATCAACTTCTAGAAAGGCAATTGACTGACAACCAGAAGCAGATAAGGATGCTGAACACAGGGTCTAATAATTTAGAGAATATATTATCTATTGGTCAACCCTCAAAAGCTAACTGGGGTCTAGGCTATCTCTGGACACTCGCAAAAAGGCAAACCATGGATAATCTGTTAAAGCTACAACTCCAAGACTGATTTGTGATACTGAGACCAAAGAACCTGCAACACATCACAGACAATGCCACACTCACAGAAATGGATGTCGTTTTTGTGGAAAGATAAACCACAAGGTTTGTAAACTGCTATAGTCGAAGAAAATCAACTTGAAAGAGCATGGAGGTTAAACCTGTGCTTCATAGATCTAACGCACTTTGGGCATGTCTGGATTGCGAAACAAGATTACAATCCTAAGTTTCCACTAATGTATCTACCTCTGGAACAAGGAGTCATAAGACAAAACAAGTCATCAAAGAACCAAAGGTAACTGCAACGTTTCTTACATTCAACCATAGAAGACAACTTTCATAGCAATGTAGCCTACACATCTACCGTGGACAATGAATCAATGCCTTGGTACTTGACAGTGGATGCTCTAGGCATATGACAGGGGATCAAACTGGTTAGCAGAAGTCACCTCAAGTTCAAGGTGGAAAAGTCACTTTTGGTTATGGTGGACAAGGAAAAATTGTGAGTTTAGGGAGACAGCTCGAGAAGACTTGCCACCTTTGTCTAATGTATACTTCATTGGTGGTCTCAAGGAAAATCTTATAAGTATCAGCCAGCTCTGTGATGAAGGTCTAAGGTTGTGTTCACGAGTAAGGAATGTCAAGCTTTCAGACAAACATGATACTGTAGTTATGTGTGGAGTACGCTCAAGGAACAATTGCTACTTGTGGAAACGCACAAATGTGTGTCTTTCGGCCACAGAGTCCAAGTTTGATCTTTGGCATAAAAAATTGGGGTCACATGAATACTCATGGATTAACAAGACTGGTTAAAGCTGAAGTTGTTCGTGGAGTTCCAGAATTGGAACGAGAAACTGACACAGTATGTGGTGCGTGCAGTAAGGGAAATCAAATTAAAGTTCAACACAGACAAGTAAGTCAGATTAGCTCCAAGAAACTGCTTGAGTTGGTTCATATGGATCTAATGGGACCAATCCAAGCCTGAAAGCATAGCTGGAAAGAGGTATATCTTCTGCTCTAGTTGATGATTTTTCGCGATACACATGGGTATGTTTACTACGCAAAAAATCTGATGCGATTGATAGTTTCAAGTACTTGGCATTGCAACTTAAACAAGAGAGAGGAGGCATAGTACAAATCTGAAGTGATCATGGAGGTGAGTTCAGAATGATCTGTTTGATAAGTTCTGCCGAAAGTCAAGGGATTCGACATCAATATTCAGCTCCAAGAACTCCACAACAAAATGGAGTAGTTGAAAGGAAAAATCGAACCATACAAGAAATGGCTAGAGCCTTATTCTCGGAAATAATGTTCCTTCTGGTTTCTGGGCTGAAGCAGTGAACACAGCGTGTTACATCATCAACAGGGTATATGTCAAGCCAAAACGAAGACCACCCCCTACCAGGTGTACAAAGGAAAAACACTGAATCTTGGATATTTTCATGTCTTTGGATGCTTGTGTTATATCTTAAATATAAAGACAATCTTGGGAAGTTCGATTCCAAAAGCCGATGTTGGCATGTTTGTTGGATATTCTACACACAGCATGGCGTACAGAGTGTATAAATCACGAACAAGGCTTATTTCAGACTCAGTCAATGTTGTGTTTGACGACAAAACAAGCTTCTACCAAGAGAAAGTAACACACAAATGAATGTGTGACACCACCATTTGACACTTCTCGACAAATCCTAGAAGAGAAGAAGAGAAGAGAAGAGAAGAAATGAAACTGATGTCAATGAAGAGAAATGAAAGAGAACATCAAACTCAACCATTGGTTCACAGAAATCATTCTATTGACGATGTCATTGGAGATATTTCTTGATGGAAGAACAACTCGAAACAAGAAAATGGACTTCAAGGAGATGGTGAGATTGCCTGTTTTATATCTCTGATTGAGCCCAAAAATATTGTTGAGGCTTTGAAGGATGAATTCTGGTGCAACTCAATGCACGAACAAATTGAACAATTCACTCGCCTGAAAGTATGGGATCTTGTTCCAAAGCCTGAAAATGCTAATGTTGTTGGGAACAAAATGGATCTACAAAAACAAAACCGATGAAGAAGGGAATATAATCAGAAATAAGTCTCGCCTGGTTGCACAAGGGTATTCGGCAAATTGAAGGTGTTGATTTTGATGAAACTTTGCACATGTTGCACGACTTGAAATCAATCAGATTACTCCTTGGATAGCATGCAGACTCAGGATAAAACTCTATCAGATGGATGTTAAAAGTGCCTTTTTGAATGGGTAACTACAAGAAGAAGTGTATGTTAACACAGCCTAAAGCGGTTTGAAGATCCACATCATCAGGAATCATGTATACAAGTTGAAAAGAGCATATATGGATTAAAACAGCCCCACAGGCATGGTACGAGAGACTAACCCAATTTCTTCTCAAGGCAAGATTCAAAAGAGGCGGAGTGGACAAAAGCCTATTCATTCAAGAATTCAATGAGCAGATTCTAATCATCAAAGTTTATGTTGGTGACATAATATTTGGAAGCACATATGAAAGAATGGATGATTTTGTGACAACTATGACGAAAGAGTTCGAAATTCAATGGTAGGAGAGTTGAACTACTTCCTTGGACTGAAAATCAAACAAATGGATGATGGAATCTTTGTGACTCAAAGCACGTATGCAAGGAATCTGGTAAAACGATTTGGGATGCAAACCAGAAAGATAGCTAAAACTCCAATGAGCACTACAAACAAGTTGTCACGAGATGAGTCAGGGGAAAATGTTGATGAAAAACTCTATCGCGCTATGATTGGAGTCTTTTTTATCTAACTGCAAGCCGACCTGACCTATGCTTGAGTGTAGGAATGTGTGCACGATACCAAGCCAAGCCCAGAGAATCACACATGGATGCGGTTAAGAGTGTGATCAAATATGTCAAGGGAACACTTGATTTTGGATTACACTTTACATTTGAAACTAACATAAACTTGGCCCGGTTTTTGTGATGCAGATTGGGCTGGATGTCTGGATGATCGAAGAAGCACTCCAGGCGGGTGTTTCTTTCTTGGGAACAACATGGTGTCATGGCACAGTAAGAAGCAAAACTCAGTATCCTTTGTCTACAGCCGAAGCCGACTACATTTCCCTTGCGAGGTTACTGCACTCAATTGCTTTGGATGAAACAAATGCTGGTGGACTATGGTATGAAATCTGATCCTCTCTTGGTTCAATGTGATAACATGACTGCCATAAACTTAACTAAGAACCCAATCCAACATTCTCGCACTAAGCATGTTGACATAAGACATCATTTTATCCGGGACTTGGTTGAGGATAAAGTTGTTGTGATTGAGCATGTTGCATCTGAAAGACTACACGCTGATATCTTTACAAAACCACTAGGATATAACAGTTTCGTAGGGTTCCGAAAGGCCCTTGGGATTGTTGATCTGTGAAACACTTAATAAAATGTTAACGTGACACCGTACAGTCTCCAATTATCACCTATGATCTAACACATCTCAGCAAATCGTTTGGTAGAACAATGCTGATAATCTTTTTGTTAAGGGTCAAGTGCACATGTTCAAAAGTGAAAGACACTCGCCTTGGAATAGGATGCATCACATTTTATGTCTGAGATGTTGATCACTGTCTGGATAGAACGAGGGAAACACAGGTATATATGAGTGTAACACACGAAAAAGAGTAAGATGCAGTATGTTTAGGTTTAAAAGAAAAAAAAAAAGAGGGAATGGAGGCCAATATGATAGACACTCGTTTGGCTCAGGGTGCCTACAACACTTTGATCTGAGTTCGATCACTATCTTGATTGGACATGAGAATCCTTTTGGTGTAAGATGATGGATACATTATTTGGGTCAAGTTGTCACCACACCTTGAACTAAATTGATCTCTGTCCTGATTAGACCAAAGCTCTCTTGGGATAAATAAATAAAAAAAAAGGAAGGAAAGACTGTGTGTGCACTTTGCCTGTAGAGGAAGAGGCAGATGCACAAGACTCTTGCTGTGTTTCTTAAGGTTGTGCATTAGACATCTTAAACAGGAGAATCGACTGAACAATACCTACGATCACTTTCATGACAGCTACTCGGCTGAGAAATAGCTATGGATGTGAGCAGAGATTGTGATCAAGATGTTAGATGGATGAATGTATGTGTCACACTTGCAACTGGTTGGTTAAACAGTTGTCAATCAGCTGTATATGCTCAATTGTATTCATCACTAACTCTAGGGCATAATGGGTCAAGTCAGCATGCATAATGAATATTCTCTTAAATTGTTGATTGGGCTTATGGTTAATTTTATTGGTTTGGGCTTAGGCCCTGGTTTGTTACTAATGATCTTTCTAAGTGTCTTTAGGGTTTTCACTTTAATCTCATCTTCTCCGCAAGCTTCATTCATCTCGCTCTCTCGTTCTGGCGACAACATGTATCAAGCGAACTCGATCAAAGAAGTTCACCACCACGAACTCATCTCAACCTGCTTATGAGATCTCCTCAAGCGACACTACAGACTCATCAACTTCCAAGAAACGACAACATCCTGGCACGGGTGAGTCTAGCAAATCCAATCACAGTCATTATGAAGGTTTCGTCGATCCGAGTCATCCATTTCTCCCTAAGGAACCTCGATATGAGATGCATCGATCAAGGTTTGCAGAGGAGACCCCAAGCTCATCCCGAATTACTTCGTCCAATCTCAACAGCCTTTCAGCTCAAAGTTCATCACCGAGGCTGCCTATGAGAGATATTTGAAATTCAAGAAAAGGAAGTTCATTGTCCAGAAGTTTTTGCCCCTAGAGGTTGAGAATTTAAAGAATGTGAAAGATGTTGTGGTTGCTTCTAGGATGATCTACACGGTGATTGATGCTGATCCGTTCACACCTAATATCCATCTGGGAGTTCTTGGCTAATCTTGGAGATTCTGAAGAACGTGCAGGAGGGTGTGGAGTCTTTGTTCGTGGTACAATGTATGAGCTTCTCCAATTTGATTGATCTCATCTATGAACTCTCTCCTGGAAGATGGGATTACGACATGTACTCAGAAAACATCGACACTGTGTGTGCTTTTCTCACGGATGGGAAACATCAACGCTGGGAATGGATGTGCTCCAAGTATCTTACTGCCACAAACCAGGTTCTCTACAAACTCTGCTGCTCAAATTGGATGCCTACGATGAAATACCCGAGCATGAACCAAGACAGGCTGAAGTTTCTTTATCCTTTGCACCAAGAAGAAAGGTGCTGATTTTGGGAATTCTCGTGTATGGAAAAATTCAAGCAATGGCCAACAACGCGGATGATGTGCAGCGTCGATTGGTTTTCCAACTCTAATCACTCATGTGATCAATGCTCAACGGGTCATTCCACGACAGAAGGGAGATGAGAAGGTCATGGACATCCTATGGCATAAATTAAAGATAAGAAACTGGTCGTGGTGCAGGTGGGTCAGAGCAACCCCTAATTTAGCAGATGTCTTCAAAAGGTCATTGATGGTTTGCGGGCTATGCAACTCAGGTGTAGGAGTAAGTGTTCTTGTTCTTTTTTTTCCTTCTTTTACCCTAACATGATTCGATAAGTTTTTTTTATCTAAATGTGCACTCAAGCAGGGGGAGATTACACTACTGAACCAGAAGCTGAAGAGGAGGATCCTAATAATGAATGATCAAACTATGTTTTTTCTTTCCCTCTTCTGTTTCTTTCTCATGCTACTTTGGTTTTAATGATATATTAGTCGGATGAATGCTGGTTTTTTGAACTAATGCGCATTAATGATTTAATCCTGGTGTTTATCATTCATGTGGTTGTTCCCTGGATTGTGTTTGTGTCTTGTGCATTTATCTGTTTGGTTCACAGGTGCTTGGAGTGTCACATTGAACTAAAAATGGGGAGAATGAAAGCTCTGTTTTTCTAAAGGACATAACCGTTGTGTTACACATGTGGTAGTATGTGTTAAGTGGGCCACATATATTCAAGGAAGTGACTGGGGTGTTACACGAAGGTGTGTGTGTGTCAAGTGGGTCTCATGATATTAAAGGAGAGTAGATATCTATCCAGAATCTCGGAGGCTTATCTCAGGAATCTTGTGGAGGGATTCATGGAGATTTGTGTCTATCATGATAGGATGTCGGTCAATCGTGTGTGTATATATAGAGATTGCGTGCATTTAGGGTTAGGTGCGCTTTTGAGGAGCTATATATAATATACCTAGGTAATTGTGCTTTGTATTCAACAAAAGAGTATCACGAGTCTGTCTGAGATTGTGAGTACTCAAGGTGTTGTTAGTTAGGAATTAGTCCGTTACAAGTCAGGTTAGACGTTGTGTAAACCGGATTAAACAGGTCATTATAAGACTGTTTAAAAGATTTCTAATAAGAGCAATACAAATTGTTGAAGAACATTCGTTCAAACTATTGTTTCTATTAAGCTTGCTTTTTCAGTATGCTTCCATATTCTTCTTGCAATCCTCGAAACAATGGCTACTCAGTCGTTGGCCTCCAATTTTGAATTCAAAATATTCCTCAATCCAAAGTGTACATCGAACGGTTTAATCATTCCTCGATATCTTCTGGTCAAAACTTCTTTATCCTCTTCAAAAACATCAAGATGGCTTGTTGCAACCGAATGGTCCTGGTGCGTCCATCGTCTTGTAATACAGTCGAATTATCTCCGCCACCAACGCTAAGCTTGAAAAAAATTTCTGAATCAATCAAGCTTGTACGGCTCCATTTCTGGTACGTCTGAGCATATGATAAATAAACTTGAGAAGCTGGAAGAATAAGTTCATCTGAGTGTTCATATGCAGTCGAATCTCTTTGAACCGGATCATTACGAACAACGTCCACTTTGACATCAATAACATATAGATCCATTTATGTGTTCGAGGTGTCGACTATGTCTCTATATCCGAGCAAGAAGATATAAAAATCGGTAAGTGAACTCCACTCCGTCGAACTTATCTTGGTGTATATGCTATGAAAGTTAAAGATAAGGTGACTACCCATGACTATCTATCCTAAGATGAAAGAACCATCCAGCATATCCTAGTTATCCTTGCGACTCATTTTGACTCGAAAAACATTTGAAACAAGTCCCACTCTAGCATCGTATAACCATGATTTGATACCACCTTTGTGATACCCCCGATCATAAATGACCGGAAATGACACAGTTGATGCTCCCGAAAGCCGACCCAAGGTTCCCAGAATACTTCCGAGTTCATTAGACTAGCAATCAGAAAACACCAATATTCATATTGGAAATCGCCCGAGGCTTTTCAACCCTACCGAGCAAATACCAGATAGTTGGTTCGTCTGAACAAGGACTAATATCATATGGAACCCGTATTTTAAAAAACCTTATTTATAAATTATATATTTATTCATTCAAAAGCATCTTACACCAATGTTATAGATTAACCTCGAAGTTTTCGGTAAACAATATTTATACATAAGATTGATTAAAACTACTTTGCAATGACAATAAAACAACCTCTGGCTAATGCTGTTCCTTTCCGTCCTAAAGTAAAGTCTCTCGCCTACTGGTTACCTGCATCACAAATGAGTCATGAGTAACTAGTTTACTCAGTGAGTCTAATCCCACACCACAAACCTAACATTAGAATCCTGAGCATTCAACACCATTTGAATGCAGAGGAAATATATTACTTATTTATTATATATATATAATATATATAAGGTCTATCTTTATCGATGTGAATCATATCTTAAACATCACCACCAAAATACACGCAATTCACTGAAACTTATGATATATATATATATATATATGCTAAACCAGGAAAACCATCAAGGCTAACCGAGAATATATATATATATTATATATATATGAGGTCTATCTTTTATCGATGTGAATCATATCTTAAAATCAGCTCCACGATACCCGCAATTCACTAAAACTTATATATATATATATATATATATATATATATGTAACTCGGAAAACCATCAAGGCTAACCGAGCCTAGCGGGAAAATAAATATAACCATCATCTCCATCAGATATTCCAAGATCGAACATCTAATGCTGCATGCAGTTACACGGCCTCCAGGGTGCGACCCTTTCATCGTGTCTTCATGACCTTATTCCATTCGCAGGACCAAGTTACGGTAATGCGGGAATTTAGGGAAAGTGAATATGATAAGACTTCACATTATTCATAGCTTAATAATAAACATATATATTAGTGCTTGAGAACAAGTACCGAGGCTCGGGGAAACCTCAAAGAATTATTCTTAGTAATTCTTTAGTGTTTAGACAATGCAAAAACTTCATAATTAAATATACATCAAGAGACAATATTTAATCAATTGACCATATTTAGTACCCAATCATACTATTCTCATTCATAACTTATTCATCATCTATCTAGACACACCTTTGATTATATGAGATTGGCTAAGGAAGACTAGACTCGATCTCAAGCTAATCACACTTTACTTCTGATTCAGAACGTCCACAAGGAAGTATCCGGTTGATCCCACCACTGACCTCGACCACTAACCTAAAACAAAGCATTTCGGTACACAAGATCATTAATCCAACAGTTCGGTTTGGAAGAAGAAACATAAATCAGATCTTATCAGGTCGGTTCAGGAAAAATCTTAGAAGTTTAGATTAACTCAGAATAGATCAGGATATGACAAGTTCAGACCATATACAGCTCGGCTCAGATCCATTCAGGACAAGATCAAATCAGTTCGGTTTACTTTAGACAATTTACATAAATTCAGCTACAGTTTTTATGTGACAGATTTTATCATAAATCAACTATGACTGATCCGTAAATGAACTTAGACAACTGATATTGACAGGTAAATCAACCCACAGCACTCGATTTTAATCAAACTGATCTGAAACAAGAGACTGAAGTCTACTGAAATAACCAACAGTGTAGATGTTCTCAGCGTATCCTTTTCGTCAAGGTTAATACACAGCTGAAAAAAAACAGTGAGGTAAGGTTCGGTTCAAAATCAGACAGAACATAGCATGGCTTAAGGTTTAATCCACACATGAAGCTTCCCTAAAACTGATCTGAACAAACTGATTTAAGGTCGTACCGGTTCAATACTTGAGATTGATAAGCTGTGAAGTGATCTCATGAGTATTCTGGACCATATAATAATTATTCCACACACCACAGTCACTTATTCAAAGCTCAAGAAGGCTAGAAAGGGGCGTCCATGCTCACATCTCTCTTCAGATATTTCCATGAATTTTTCAAACAATTTTTCTAACTGATTTTTCTATTTTCTTTCTCTCTTCCTCGCTGAACTTTTCTGTCTGGTTTTTTGCTCTCTGTTTCAGAACTTGGGAAGCAGGTGACTGAGAGAACTAAGTATCTGATATGAGCTTTGTGTGAGTTTCCAGGCTAACACAAAGCTTTGGTGTGCAAGGGAAAGCTGGTGTCCTGCTTCAGCTTCTCCAGCAACCAAGCAACTCACAGTTTCCTTGCTATGAAGAAATCTTCCAGCCACATAATTTTTATTTTATAAATCTGAGCCAGCAAGAAAGCAGGCAGCTTTGTGAATTTCATGTGCCATTACTACAGAAGCAAGCAAGCAGGAAGGCGCATGTCACAAGTCCAGTTCAGGAAGGAAACAAGCAGCCAGGCAGCACCTGACATGCACATGACTAGCAAGCAGCTGAAAGTATTCCAACCAGTTTTCGATCAAATTTTTTCTGTCCATTGGTTCTCAGCTTGCTTTTGGATAAACTCGTCCAACTTATATATAACTTGACCATAATAATTAACACTCGGTCAAAACTATCAAGGGAAGTCCTTTCGACCGCATGACAGTCCCGTTGAGACATTAATTCATCGGGTCGATTTTATTTTTAAATATGGTCGACCAACTCCGAATCGGTCGAGCGGAAATTTTCTCGACCAAAAATTCATTGGCTCGTGAGGGTTATTACAACGCTAATCCATGCGTAAAAAGCAAATTGCTTACTCTTATGCAGAAAGCATCATCTCCAATATTCCTACTCTAACATAAGAAGTGAAAGAGCTTAATCAAATGCAAGTCATCTTAACCATGCCAACTCCTTCACAAGAAGTTCACATCTTATCCTTATACATGAAATATAGTACAAAATGTGCTTACACCTACTCGAGAAGTAGTGATGGCAAATTTTCTACAACATATTACCAAACGTGCTTACTCATGTGTAAAAATTTCATATGCTAACTCTTACGCGGGAAAAATTGTACAAAACATATCAAAGATGCCAAAACTTGCTATCCAAGCCTAAGTACGGAGAAGTACTATTACTCTACCCAACAGAATCCGAGCACGCAGAGAATGCCATCTTGGTGCGAGAAGAAAGAAGCAATATGTACCATGTGTACTACATTAACAAATAGTCTCGATACAATCATCCGAAAAAGCTAGTACTGCATTAGTCATAGAAACCATGAAGTTATGACTTTACATCTAGGCTCATCTTATCTTGGTCGTATTATCTATATTTTAAAATAAAAAATACTCCATAAATCAGGGGTACAATAATTTGAAAAGTAGGAAGCATAGCCTGTTAACATCACCCACTTCTGGGTTTGAAGAGGATAAAAACCCCAACCTCAATGGTTGAAAGAGGGTAAATCCCACAACCTGTGAGTTTCACGAGAATAAATCTCACAACCTCCTGATTTCAGGAGGATACATCTCGAAACCTTCAGATTGTTGGATGAGATATCCCAAACCATCTATGTTTCAAGACGATTTTTTCCAAGATTTTAAGGTGCCAGAATGGAAGGCCTTGAAACTAGCTAAGAATATCTGAGATAGCATGACCATGCATCCCACATACTCCTATCAATTAGGAAGCTGTCTTATAGATAATGCAGATATTCTAGACGGGTCAACAGATTCTCCTCGAGCAGAACATGAATCTCTTTGAACCTTTGGGTTCCAAAGAGGAATCGAAAGGAACTCTGGATTTCTACGGGACATACTTTAATACCTTTGGGTAATACGATGAAGACACAGCCTCTGGGATTTAATGAAGTTTTAAGAAAACAATCTTCGATCACCTCTTACAAGGAACACATCTCGAAAGACCTTGAGTCCCAAAGAAGCACTTCACGAGGTAGGGATATTTTTCAGGGCCCTAATTCTTAGAAAAAAAAGAGAAGACATCCAGTCTTAACTTGACTGCTACCTATTACAAAAAAAATTCATACTTTGAAATGATATGTTTAAAAAGACCCAGTAAAAAGATCAAAAACAAGTAGAGGATATTGCTTCACCAAGGAGAAGTTGTTCAAAAGATCATTCTTCGGCCCATAATTGGGATGCACAATACCTGAAAAAGCAACAAAAGTCCTAAAGGAGTTAGACAATGGGAATGTTAATATTACTTAAACAAATTAAGCCTACGGCTCAGAAGCAAGAGAGCATACTGCTATTGAACAACTATGGCAGATTACGCGATCCAACATGCCAAACACTACGACAAGTTTCTAAGGCATGCTCATTTATAAAAATTACCAACTAATAATTTCATATTCATTAGCTCGCTCTGATCTTTCATGAAGTTACCAACAAGATGTAGCTAAAATATATAACAAGGAGCCATGGGGAAAATCGAGCTGGGATCAAGCTATCAAATGTAACAGATCATGTCCCCTTGCCCTACAATCATGTGCATAAGTGGAAATTCCAAAAATATGACACATGAAAATATATGAAAACAATAGGAATGATCTATCACAAGTTGTAGTATGCAGTCAGATAAATTAAACCCCTTTATGATAGCTCAAGAGCCTACTCCCAAGTAGGTGACACAGTAAGAAAATGCAAAGTACTATCTAAGAAGTTCACACACTTACTCTTATGCTACCCTTATGCAGGGAGCATATTACATACAAAGTACTGCCTAGGAGCGAACACGCTTACTCTTAAGCAGAGAAGCATATTACGAAATGAAAACTACTGCATAAGAAACATACACTCTTAATCTTACGAAGTGAGCATATTACATAACATGCAAAGTACTGCCTAAGAAGCTCACACAGGGAAATGAAAACTACTGTGTAACAAACTTACACGTTTACCCTTACGAAGGGAGCCTGTTACATAACATGCAAAGTATTGCGTAAGAAGCTCACAAGCTTACTCTTACGCATGAGCATATTACATAACATGTAAAGTAATGCTTAAGAAGCTTACACACTTACTCTTAATCGTACGGAACATGCATATTAATGTGAAAAATCTCAAAAGCTAATCACTACACATGAAGCATAAGTACAGATGCAAAGTATTGTATCCAAACCCAGAGTTTATATATGGAGTAAAAACGTGAAAATTCCTAACCACGGGAACACATAAATCCCCCACGGAACACTATGAAACATTGCCAATTCATGTGACAACGCATGAAGCATAAGTACATATTCAAAATACTGTATCCAGAATTAGATTTTGTACATGGAGAAAAAACGTGCAAAGTTCTAACCACATGAGCACCCAAATTTTCTGCTTGTCCAGATATGGAAGCAGTGCGTTTGAGTCACCAAACTAGGTAGATTCACGACAGCAGGAATTGATAAGGATCGTGCTTGTCTCAACCTTTAGGGGTCAAGTCACACCGGCACATAACCAAATAATGGTAGTGGCTTGCATGCATGAAGCATAGTGCAACACCTACGCTAGCTAGTGGCCTACTTCTAAGTGGCACAATGCAACTTCTATTAGAAATTGATAGTGGCTTACCTTTGGGGAAAAAGTGAAATGTCATATATAATTAAGAGCAGCTTACTCACGGGGAAAATCTCGATAAATTTTATAAAACCTCTGCTTTCTAGTACGAAAGTCCATAAAACCTTCGGGTTCCAAGATGAATGTCCATATGACCTTTTGGTTCCATGATGAAAGTCCATATAACCTCCAGGTTTGAGGATGAGAGTCCATAAAACCTTAGGGTTCTAAAAGGATACGACCTAAACCCTCAGGGCCCCAAGGGGATACATCCTAAAACTTCAGGTTCAATGAAAGGATACGCTCTAAGACCTCTGGGTTGCTAAAGGATACATCCTAAAACCTTCGGGTTCAAGGAATAATACATCCTAAAACCTCCGGGTTTAAAGATAACATGTTCTTAAACCTCTGAGTTTCAGGAGGACATGTGTCAAAACCTCTGGTTTCCAAGTGAAAATGTCTTTAAACCTCCGAATTCATGTCGAAATAACTGAAGCCTCTGGGTTTCAGGATGAAATATCCTGAACTTCATGATATGTCTGGGTAGCGGGAGACACGGTCATCCAAGAATTGATAATGGCCAACGAATGAAGCACAATGATCATCAGTTTTGTCCTCCAAGTCTTATTCAACCTCTTCATCCTTTTAATCTTTAAACTCGCCAGGATGATCCTTCTCAAAAAAACTTGGGTCTTTACCCATCTACTCCTCCACTAGATTAATAAATCAATATAATCTTCAGGAAATGCAGGATGAATTCATGTTTTGATATAAATCCGAGTGTAGCTATAAGACAGCAAGGCCAACACCGATATGGAAAATCTTAAACATGGAAAACATAGACGAAAAAGGTAGACGCCAACACGATCAAAAAGAAGCAGGAGCAGCAGGGGCAAAAGCAGGAGCAACACTAACATCATGGGAAAGAGCAGGGTCATCATCCTTTGTGTACATGCTCCGGACCACTCCATCAAACTTTTGGTCGAATATGACTAATACTCACGAAGAGGCAACGTCTCATCTCCTAAAAGCATAAGAAGGGAGACTCACATGATCATTTTGATCCCACATGACAAAGTAGTCCTTCTTCCAAACATCTCCCAGCTTCTGCAAAAGAGAAGGCATCGCGAGCATTCAAATCATACACCCTCTAGCTAAGAAAGTTCCTCTCCTGCTCCATGATCATGACATACATGTGCAGCCCATCAAAATTCAAAAAGTTCAGGATCTACCCAGTGTTAAAATCCTCAATATATAGGTTACGAGCCACCTGACAACACAATAGTACAACTGATGAGATAGCCGAAAGTATGAGGACCTTCCTTGATGGTATGATCACAACCGGATCCACACGATCATCGTTACCCAGAACAAACACATGCCCACTTAAGAAAATGTATATATGTCTATCGACATTGGTTTAGGCCATGAAATCATTCCCATGGGGCATACCGACGAATATTCTACATGATCCAGAATATGCGCCAATATCGGACAAGGAATTCTCATTCATTCTCCAGGTTAAACATCTCCAATCACGCTATGAAACCTTTTTAGACCATATGCCCTGATATGCTCAAATTATATCCCTATGAGATACTCTGCAATTTAGAGGTGAAATGAATATTTAGGGATCAAACTGAGAGAGATTTGGACCACTAAGTAGACTTCCGTTTTTGAATTAAGATAAACCTGTTGAATGTAAGCAAGTAAATAACAAAGAATCAAAATACTTGTAAACAAATAGGAAAGACGGCTAGACTGGGGGACATTCACTGGTAATTAAGAATGTAGACCAAACATATTGCTAGGGTTCTAATTAAGAGCCGTTCAAGAATCAAAGCACAATGTTCTAATCAATCCACTTTCAATGAGAAACTATCTATGTCTAAATCTTAGAATTCCAAATCTCTTTGGCAAATTCAACAATTCAGACACGATTAGTTCAAGATATCAATAACACTTTCATGTCTATTTATTAACCTAAGATCCAAATTCCAGGTGATCAATTTACAACTAGCATTAATTTCAATCTAGATGAAAAAATAATATATTACCCTAACAATCTATCCAGTCGAGTAATTCATCCTTAAACCCTGATTTTTTTTTTTTTTAAATCTAACAGGTGAATTACTCATACATAATAGCAGAAACACAAATCATAGACAGAATATAATTGGTCAATGTATGTAAAAACTGGATTTTTTTAATTCGTGTAGAATTTGAATTAAGTGAGTGTTAATGTATGTATTTGCACAACTGATATGTGCATTTACTGAACGAGATTGTTGGAGTATGTTGATGCAATAATTATCCGATTTCTCCCTGATATAAGATGGATTCTACCTATTTTACCTAGTATATATAAAGTATTTTTAGTCTTATATATGCATTTGGTACTCTTTTAGAGTATTTACAGGTCCATGTATTCATTGAAAGCAATTGGAGCTTTTAGGCTACTTTGGAGCATTTGGGATGCTCTGCAGAAACTCAGAGTCAGATCTAGATTTATGAAGGGACATCGATCGACGTCACACATTATGCGGTCGATCGACAGCCAGGTCGACAACAGGATTGGTGAAAGCTTGAGAAATTATAAGTTTTACCCATAAGTTCATTATTCGCAAGACAAGTCCCTGGCCAAAATTTAGACTATTTATTAGGGTTTTCTATATTAGTTTTAAAAGAATCCTAGGAGATCTAAGAAAGGGTTGTCTTCTAAGTTACACAAGAGTTGAGAATTAAGAGTTGAAACACATTGCTACATTTATTGTAGAGAAAGATGTGATCATCATTACAGAAATATCTTGAAACTCCTTATCTTTTTACTCAGTTTATTATATGCAATTTATTCATGTTCTTTATTGCTATGTCTGAGTAGTTCACTGTTAGATTTTAGGGGTCATTCAATGGGTACTAATGTATTGCTGATTTTATAGAATTGTTAGAGTAATCTTCTTGGTTCTTTGTTTAAGTTGTTTTAATGCTAAGCTGAACTTGATCACCTTAACCCTTAAAAATTAAGGTTCTATAGCGCAAGCGAGAGTTTGATTATAACTTGTAATCTATCTTAAACAATCTAAATAACCGGTAACAAACGAGAGTTGAATTGGAAGTCTAGAGAACCATCAACCGCGAAACCAATACTCTTTAGAATGAGCATCGATCAACACCACCTAATGGGCATCGATCGATACTCAGTCGAGATGCGCGGAGAGCGATCTCCTAAACCCTAAGGTTTAAGTTCAGAATGATGCTTAATAAAACCCTAGAAATCTATTAATCTGTAGTATCTAATCTTACCTAAGAATTTCCCCTAAGTTTAATCTCTGAATTTAATCCTCACAAACCAAATCGATCTTGAAATCGCTTTTATTGTTATTGCTATAATTCATCTAGCTTTAATTTGAAAACAATAAGTCTATTGTTCAATCCTAGAGACTCTGTGGATTCGATCCTTAAGTACTACTCTGAACCTATTATTTGAGAGAGTAAAAGTGGAAAATAAGGTTAATTTGAAAGTGAAATAAAACACTCACACCAAATTGGCGTCGTTCCGGGGACTCTTTCTTATTGCCATTAGATTTCGGGTTAGAATATTGTCTAGATTTTTACTTTATTTTTTGTTAATTTATTGTTCCCTAAACATAATGATCAGGTACTAAAAGGAGAGAATATGGATTCATGACACCTACCATCGATCGACGAAGCTCGTCTGGAATCAATAGACGTTAGTCCACTTCTGTCGGGCGATACCCTTCCATTGCGATCAATCGGATACCGATCAGACGGAAGAAGGTACTTACCCCTTTACTGATTCTGATAATAAGAAAGTAGTATTTATAGGACCAATGAACAATTAAAAGCAACGAGCAAGCCAACTAATTAACTATCAGAGAGCTGCCAATCCCCAATCAAATCACTGAATCTCCAAAGAATGAGATAAAGCATAAATTGCCAATGCTCGAATACCTAAACCCCAGAAGAACCTATTCCAATAGCTCTGCGATTCGATTATCCGATAACCATACTGGAAGCTCTCAGATTGATATTGACTTCCTAATTATGGGCGCGCAAAAACCAGTTCAGTGGTTTTTCCTACCAAACACCCGAAGGATCACATCGAGATGCTTAGAGGACATTGTGAACGTTGATTTCAAATTGCTGCAAGGTTTTCCCTTTCACCAGCTATCACTAGTGATCCCTGACTTGTTGGAAGATATTAGAAGCCCTTTCATCAGTCACTTCTTTGACAAGGAGATTTACTGGAAGCGAGAAGAGAAATATCCACTTTCTTTTAAGGTAACCACAAATTTTAAAAAACTCCTAGACGTGGCTCAAGAGCTACCAACTTTCATGCCTGCACATGGATTCTCAGAACCCCAAACTCATCAACACTTTATTTAGAGGACTAAACCTAGATTTATCAAACCATCTTTTATACAGCCAGCAAGGGGAACTTCAGCACCCGAAAGCCCTGCAAGTGCAAAAGACTAAGAGCAGAACATGCTTAGGTAGAGATTTCAAAAGATAGGACACCGGGCGAAAAAATAAACAGAAGGAACACCAAATTTTCGCGGGAGGAGAAGGCACTCTTTCCGACAGAGTTAAGTTAGAAAAACATCTGGCAGGCACAGTTGCCGACCCTTATTGGACGGACATAGGCTTGTCTCCACATTATGCATGCGAGCACGCTATGCGCGTTTTTCCGACTTGAAAAACGAGTTGAGTTCTCTACTGTGATTGAACCTGAACGGATCAACGCTATTTTGGGAAAGCCTGGCATTATCGCAAGCTAAGAAACACAATATCTTTTCGTTGTCTTTTTACAGCCTTTTTTGCTAAATTCCATAATATGCATAAACAACACACAATGTTTACATCATATTACATACAAAAAAGACAAAAAATGGAAAGGTTTTCTTATTTGTTTAAGAAAAAAAAATAATCAAAACTAAAAAAAAAAAAATTGTTATGTTTTTTTTTAATTTTGGAGCATGAAGTACAGACATGATGATGCAGTGACCTGTGGAATGCCATTTTCTCTGTTTATTCATCCTTTATTTACAGGAGTAAGCAAAAATGCACACTCAAGTACATGATTCTATCTTTAAGGAGTATTTTCTGAAACCCGTAAATATTTTCTTCAGCTTTATATATTTGTTACTTTGTGTCTGTCTAAAGACTGACAAAAGAACAAAAAGAATTCAACCTTTTTTGCAGGAATCGATCTGAAAGATATTATTTCTTCTTCCTTCTCACAGATGGTTCTTCTCTGATTGTTGATACTTTCACATCTCACAAACACACTTTTTCTCTTTTGATCTTTTTTACTTTTTATCCACTTCTCCATATACGCTCACGAGAAAACCTTGATGATCTTGGAAGAGTCCAGTGTAATCCTCGTCAAGTTCACGACCTACACATATCTCAACAGATAGTTTGAGGGGATTTCTCTTCTATACACTGGCTGCAATAGCTATAGCTGGCTCCAGTAAAGCTATCTACTATCTAGATCAGACCATTGGGTCTCGTATCTTTCAACCTACTTCTGTTTTTTATCATTGGATGAATTGTCTAGTGTTTGCTCGAATGCATAATGTAGCGCCATTTATGTTCCCAACTGATCGCTGAGCTAATGATTCAGACGAACAAGACAGCACCATATTGTGTCAATCTCAAGCAGAGCATTGCCTGTAAGTCTATAAACAGTGTATCCTTATCTCATTTATTAACAGTTATATGATTCTGTTTTTAATTCTTTCTTTCGCGTAGTATATTGGCGAATCCTGTTCTTGAGTTTTTTCAACTTGATCGTTCACTCCAGCACGAAGGAGTCCTAGGACATATAGTATTCTTATCCTTGGTGTCTTCTACAAAAGGCCAGATCTCGCATGCTTAACCCCTGAATTCAACATTGCTAGCCATCTGTTCAGCTTACTTACTGTAACTACCGTCATGCTGTGAATAGCATTGAAGTGGATTACTACAGAGGGCCTATGCATGTCTAGTAGATATAGCTCTGGAGAGTGGAAGATTCATGCCGCCAATGGCTGTTATATGACATAGAGACGAAGGCTAGGTTTGTTGTGACCAACCATTCTGAACTCGTGTACACTATCTCAGAGCGTCATAAGCCGCAACAAATGAAAACGAAAAAAAATGGCACTATTTTCCCTCAGATTTCTTATCCTTCTCGCAAGTCTCGTAGCAAGGCAACTAAACGTGAATCACCGTAAATCCTCCCTGGAAACCAAGTCCTCACATAAGTAGAACCATATATATTGAGAGCTTGTAGCTCGCATTCTTTTCTCGTATGTAGTGACTGCTGTTTATGAAATTTGTTATTTCTTATTAGAGAGGATGAGCTCGTACTCGTGGAAACAAGACAGAACACAAAGACGGTCGAGGGAGAGACAGACGATTACATCCGAAGTATCGCCGGGAATGTCTGTGGAAGTTGAGAGCTTGTTTAACTTTCTGAACGACGACAGTCATAGTGCGAGAGTCGAACAGCTATCCTGCATGAGCCTCGCGAGTCAGATCAGCAACCGAACCGTCTTAGGACAAGAGAAGTTACTCTACCAATCGAACCGACCCCCCCCGCTCCCGACTTTCCCCAAAAAATGGATGGGGACCAGTGTAATCATGAAAGAATGAAGTTGCTTGGGGAAAAAACAGCAATATGCTGCAAGCAAAAAGGAAGTAGGTAGAGAAAGATACTGTTCACTTCTTCTTTTATATGTTTTTTCAATGTTATGATTTTTAATATCTATTGATTGTTTGAAGATAAGTCTGTAGTTAATTGGTCTGTCAATCAGTCATGAGAACAGTGTGCTTGATTACCAAATGGCATGATGTGGGAAAAAAGATACGCGCCAACGACACTTATAAGTGAAATAATAAGGCCATTCACATTAGTCTCGGGTCCTCCTGTGTTCAAGCTGGAGTTCTTGCCAGTATTTAAGCCTTTCGTTACGTCGTACTGAAAGAAGATGCTAATAATGATGTAGCCACATCAACTGAGGGGATTCCCTATGACATTCAGTCAACAACTGTGCATGATGATGCGTATCGAAGGTATAAACAGTTGTTTATTATGTAGTTTCTGTACTTGCTTTGGAAATCTGATTCAAATGTGATAACAGAACGCTCGTGCCAATCAAACTCTGTCTTGTATATCTCTCGCGTTGTTTTGTTTGGAATGCAACTATTAGCGATGAGGAAGTATTTCAGAGAAATCCAGCTCTGGCGATTTAGGCGGCAGATCCTAAGATTTCATAGTTGTGGATCAACCTGATATGCCCCTTTGACTAATTGCGAACGTTGCTAGAAGCTCTTCAAACTGTAACGTTGGTACGATTGGCCCCAACGATGGGATTTGGAGAACAAGTGTCGCCTTATCGAGGTTTGGTTGCAGGGACAACAGGAGCTTAGACAACACAAAACATCTCTCTCTCAATAATCCGATTGACATGTAAAGAAAAGAACAAAACAACATGTTGTGTTGTGGTTCGTCTTCCACTATAGTGCGTTTAGCTTGAGTATAATCGCACTAGGTTGAGATTCCCGGGGAAGAGTGGGACGACGAAGATTTATAGGAAATAAAGATAAATCTGTCATTATATCCTTAAGAGGACGTTCTCGTGGTTCGCGAGGAACGTCTTGGTCACACGCACTCATAACTGCGATGAATACATGGGCCATGACCACGATTCATCTCTCATTCAGGCTGAATATGTAGATCACTTGGCTGTTTCAAAGGCCAGTACTTAAATCATGCAGAGAACCTCCAAAAACCCGATTATCTTAGGAAGACCGCTTTTCTTGCGCTGGCCATTTCCGCTGATGCGTCCGCTACTCTCTGTTTCACAATGTTAACGCAGGATTCTCAGCAAATTAGCTTATTAGAAACCGATTAATGTCTTTAGAGAAGTGTTGAGCTTATGTACAGTATTGAAAATGGTTTGGGATAAAGGTTTTCACCAGAGAATATGGCTTATTTAATTCGGCCGAAAAGAGAATAGGACGGTCGTATGCACTAACGAAAAAAGCCCTAGTGCACAAGATTGGTGGTTTTGGGTTGTTGGTAGATAAGGAGATTTGCCACACCCTTGTAGGTATGAAGGAATAGTGGGTCATGTTCTTGGAATTGTTAGGTTGTGTTTGATCTACGTATGGGAGAAAGTGAAAATATTAATTAGAACAAATACACGGCTACCGCTTTTTACTTGCATTGTCAAGTCTTTGATCGTTTGAACACTGAAGATCTATGATTACGTTTCATTGTTTTTAAGGGCAATTCTCAAATGTTGACCTCGCTGTTATCGTGTCTCTGACAACGCATTTACTCATCACGTCGCTACATCGTCCTCTCACAACGTCTCTCTGACACCAACGAACGCATGTCTCTCACCGGCCCTCACCCTACCATAAATGTATACACGATGGAGCTAAGTTAGGTCTTAAATAGGCACCTAAAAGGAAATAACATTCACCCCGTTGCTTAGAGATATGAGCCTCAATTCAACTTGGACGTTGCAAGATATCAGTAGTAGCAGCACTATCAACTTCACGTAAAACCAGTAAACGAACCCCCCCTCCTTTTCCCCCCAAACGCCCCCCCCAAGAGGGAAAGCTTAGATCACATTTCTTTTTTCTGAATTTTGGCGTATTTCATCTCTTGCTTCCTATATCACACCCCGGAATGCACCGTTGACTTATTGAGAGATATGAGGCAACTATTACATATCAAACTTCTTAGACCCGAAATGGAGCTGGGGATGAGGATAAAAATGAGGTTATCCATATTTGTGTTATGAATGAGGTGTCTCCTTGAGAACAGATCCAGTGGTGAACGGCAGTGGGCTTGTAGTTCTGTGCGAGGATCGTGACAAGAATATAATTGATTTCAAACGTGTGTCGGAGGCTGTCGGCTTTTCCCTGCCTCGCCACAACCCGCCCAAAGTGAAAGGACC
>CAJHQP010009221.1:0-23308 GCA_905132765.1 Moricandia arvensis
GCAGTCGCCTAGAGCTTGGTACAACAAACTGAGCACTACTCTGAATGGGCGTGGCTTCAGGAAGTCTGAGTTAGACCACACTCTCTTCACCCTCACCACAAGCTCAGGTATTATTGTCCTTCTAGTTTATGTTGATGACATCATCATAACTGGAAGTGACAAAGAAGGTATACAAGATACAAAAGATTATCTGAAATCAGTGTTTGAGATTAAAGACCTAGGGGAGATGAAATACTTCCTTGGTATTGAGATATGTAGAGCCAAGGAAGGTCTATTCATGTCCCAAAGGAAATATACACTTGATCTTTTGAAGGATGCAGGTAAACTAGGTGGGAAGACAGCCAAAATGCCATTAGAGGATGGATATAAAGTTCCACGTGAGGGGGAGATTGAGAACAGCCAATACCTTGAAGACCCTAAACTCTATAGGAGGATGGTTGGTAAGCTAATCTACTTAACTATTACTCGTCCTGATATCTGTTTTGCTGTGAACCAGGTGAGCCAGCACATGCAAGAACCAAGGGAACATCACTGGAGGATGGTGGAACGGATCCTAAGCTATCTGAATGGATCACCAGGCCAAGGAATATGGATGGGGTGCAATGAGAGCACTGAAGTGGTGGGTTACTGTGATGCAGATTGGGCAGGAGACCGAGCTGACAGAAAGTCCACTACAGGCTATTGCACCTTCATTGGAGGGAACCTGGTTACTTGGAAGAACAAGAAGCAGAAAGTGGTCTCGTGTTCAAGTGCTGAAGCTGAGTATAGAGCCATGTTGAAGCTTACAAATGAATTGGTGTGGATCAAAGGGATATTGAAGCATCTAGGAGTAGAGCAAGCCACACCAATGACTATGCATTGTGACAATCAGGCGGCTATTCACATTGCAACCAACTCGGTGTTCCATGAAAGGACCAAGCATATTGAAGTCGATTGCCACAAGGTGAGGCAAATGATTGGTCTTGGAGAGATATTGCCATGTTACACACGGAGTGAGGATCAGTTGGCGGATGTCTTCACTAAGGCTGCAAGGCAAAAGGTCATTGAGTCTATTCATAGTAGATTAGGACTCATTGACCTCTTACCAGACAACTAATCCCCTCGCTATGGGGTCTCCACTCTTTTTCCCTCATCAAAGGGTTTTATCCCACAAAGGGTTTTCTCTTTGGTGAGGTTTTTAATGAGGGGGAGCTCATAGCATTCCAAGCTTGACTTGTTCCACATGGTCAAGCTTGAGGAGGAGTGTTGATCTGAGGTAATAAAGAGAGGAGGTTTAAAGGGTTTAGGATGGAGTTTGGGATCAAAAGGAGGATGTGCAAATTCTGGGTCAAGTGTACAGACGGTACGGACCGTACGGACTGTACGGCCGACCGTACGGACCACTCGACCCAAATGATTTTAAACTCGACCAAATCACATTTTGGTCTTGTGCAAATTCCGGGTCAAGTTGTACGGATCCGTACAACTCTTGGTCCGTACATCCATGGCTGAAACTTGGGTCACAAGGCAGAAGGAAGAAGATAACCTTGGTGGGTGAAAAGGGAGAAGGTTAACTTGCTGGTAACTCAGTAAAGAAGAGGCTCGCGGATAAGGGGTCAAGCTTGACCAAGACAGCCTGTCCAAGGCTGGAAAGGAGAAGGCATCTGGTCAAGATGCCAAAGGCATCTCGCAACCTCAGCCACTCGTTCAAACCAGGCGCGCCTCTTCCCTTGAACGGCCACGTCTCCCAGTCCATAGCCTTTGCTTTATGTATCCGTTGTAACCCTAAAAGCTCTGCCTATATATTTGTAACTCCTCTCTGAATAATTAATCAAGCAAATCATTTCTTTCTCTTGTTGTTCTCTCTACTCTCTCTCGTGTTCATCATGAACATCGAGTAAACTCTCTTCTAATCTCTCAATCTTTCACTCTGTCTCTCATTCTCTCGGTTACTCTACTCTCATTCTCTCAAAATCTCAGTATTGACCTTAGGGAATAAAGAAGACAAAGAAATGAAGAGGATGAAGTTACTTGGGAGACAAGGCAGTCCATACATGTGTACGGAATGACTTGACTTGCAAGTCACTCATCTGTGACCTAGAGGAGACTTGAGAGACAAGGAATAGAGGAGCACTCGCCGAGTTTGAATATTCAAACAGAAGAGGGATCCGTTGGAGGCAAGAAGACAAAGGGTGAATTGTTTATAGTAAAAGTCACATGTGCTCAGCTCACCCACTTGCAGGCAGACCGTTCAGGACCTGTCCCTTTCCCTCTCCAGCATCTCGTCCAGAGCAACATTATTTTAATGTATTCCTTTTGTTTATTCATTTATGGGCAGAAGGCATCTTGCCTATTTAGGCTCTAGTAAACCTGTTTATTCAGAAGCAAGGAAAAAGATTCCTTCCTCATTCTCTATTCTCTCTCGAATTCAAACAGCAAACCTCTCTCTCTTTCTTCTTCTCTCGAATCAAATACACTCTCTCTCCTGTTCTTGAGTGTTCTTCCTCATATTCTTCATAAACTTACAAAAGGATCCTTCCAATTGGGTA
Source organism: Moricandia arvensis (assembly GCA_905132765.1). Taxonomy (NCBI): domain Eukaryota; kingdom Viridiplantae; phylum Streptophyta; class Magnoliopsida; order Brassicales; family Brassicaceae; genus Moricandia; species Moricandia arvensis. The sequence goes on from CAJHQP010009221.1 coordinate 2,529, forward strand.
AACACGAGAGTGTACTACAATGCCCAGGCTGTGAAGCATCCTTCTCAAGCTGTGTGTTCCTTTGCAGAGTATCCAGAAGAACACATGGTGTTTATGTGTAATCTGGATGAAAGTCACATTCCAAGATCCTATGAGGAAGCTATGAAGGACAAGGAATGGAGAGAGTCAGTGATGCGCCCCTAGGATGCTCTTTGGTTGATGGGAATGGATAGATCCTTGCAAGAACGAATCAGAGACTCAAGTTCTTCAAGGTTGTGGATCGATTGGTGACACAAGAGGGATGATAAGATCTCTTGATACTCCTAGATGAATAACTCGGATATAACACACCAAGCAAACACCCTTAGGTTTCCTGGATACTACACACCAGAAGAACTCGACAACTTGTCTTAGAGAGAGAGCCGTCAAGAAGAAAAGAATACTCGTTGATTAAAGGATGGATGAGTACAATAGGTTTTAGAGACCCATTTAAATAAAGAGAAACCGAGAACATGCTCTCTAGGGTTTCGGAAATAAGCAAAAAGGAAACTATAGTTTAACTTTAACATAAGCTTTAAAATGACATAAAAATGTAAACTTCTTTAGCCTTGGTCCGAGAATAGGGCCTAAGTGATGTGAAGACAAGTTGTGGCCTCGTTAAAAACCTTCCTCCGGAAAACCTCGTGGGACAAAACCAAAAGCAAGGAAAAGAGCACGCACCCCATGTCTTGCCTAGACACTAACTCAGCTTGATGTAGAGATGGCTTGAATTGTGATCAAGACATCTCGGATCAGACCTTGTCCAAGACTTTCTTGTTGTGGATGTGAAGTGAGTAATCCAACAACATTCTCTTTAAGCTTCTTGACTCTGGAATGAGTCATGGGACCTTCAGGAATGGCTAGAGCATCATCACCAGGCTGCTGGTGCAATGTGGCTTCATGTGGCTCATCTAGACTCTCCTTGTTCTCCTTAGTGATCCGGTCCATGATCACATCAGTCAGTGGGCAGTGAAAGGGATGCAATGATCAAAAATGACACTTGGTATGAGAGTGAACTACCGGAAGGGAAGAAGGCTGTGACTAGTAGATGGATCTTCACAATCAAGTATCTGGCAAATGGAAAGGTTGATAGGAAGAAGACCAGATTGGTAGCAAGAGGGTTTACACAAATCTATGGAGAAGATTACATTGACACATTTGCTCCTGTTGCCAAGCTACATACAGTTCGAATCATCCTATCCGTTGCAACCAATTTGAAGTGGGATTTGTGGCAGATGGATGTGAAGAATGCTTTCTTGCAAGGAGAGCTTGAGGATGAAGTATATATGCATCCTCCTCCTGGTCTTGAGTATCTAGTAAAGCCAGGAAATGTTTTGAGATTGAAGAAGGCTATATATGGGCTGAAACAATCACCAAGGGCATGGCATAGGAAGCTAAGCACTACTCTGAATGGAAGAGGCTTCAGGAAGTCTGAATTAGATCATAATCTCTTCACCTTAACAGGACCTTCAGGGATCATTGTTATTCTGGTGTATGTGGATGATCTGATCATCACAGGGAATGATAACGCAGGGATTCAAGCCTCAAAAGACTTTCTCAAGTCTGTGTTTGATATCAAGGACTTGGGGGAGATGAAGTATTTCTTGGGTATTGAGATATGCTGATCTAAGGAGGGTCTGTTCATGAATCAGAGGAATTATACTCTAGATATGGTAAAGGAAGCTGGCGTGCTTGGAGGAAAGACAGCCAAGACACCTCTTGAAGAGGGGTACAAGGTTTTACTTGAGGGGGAGATTGAAGAAAAACAACTGTTTGAGGATGCTAAACTTTACAGGAAGATGGTTGGAAAACTGATATACTTGACTATCACAAGACCAGATATATGCTTTGCAGTGAATCAAGTAAGTCAGCATATGGAGGCTCCAAAGGTCCATCACTGGAAAATGGTTGATAGGATACTGATAGAGTTTAGGTATCTATTCCACACCAAAACACTCTCTTAAACTCAATCACAAACTCTCCAAACACTTTATTGAATCAATGAGAAGATGAACTACACTTTGAATCAAGAACGGATTGAGATGCGTCGGCTTAACCCGAGCACAATCTCCTCAAGAACACTGGCCTAACCCAGTTGCTCTCCTCAAGTCTTGCGACTCAATTCTAAATCCAAAGCTACCTTTCCGGAAACGACGATTCTGTCTTTTATACTTGGTGGCTTATGCAACGGCAAAGACTCTGTGACAGTTAGAGTATCTCTTCACATGCCAGCTCAGCAAATAGAGTTACTGCAAGCTTATCAATACCCCCGCCTTTGAAAAGAAGCTTGACCCCAAGCTTCTACTTGTGAAATCTATAGAACGTTGTGTTGTGTTTGAACTTAAACCACCAGTCCTTGCCAAACTTTCTCTTCCATGAATATGTAACTGGACTGCGATGCACATCATGAGTGAATCCTTTGATGACCTGTGCCAGCTCCCTTTGTGGTAGAATATCAAGTTTAAGTGCCCAGTATAAGTCGTCAATCTGAATGGCATCTGAGTTTCTGTCATTAAAAACTGTTTCTAGCTTAGCATCTCGTATTAAGCTCAATGCATAAGCATGCATTCTGTTCATGGGTCTGTCTCTAAACTCTTCGTCATCGCTTTTAAAACAGAGCCACCCTTGCGGCTCTTGTATCTTCTGATCCATTGTGTGTACCCAACGAGAAGAAGCTTCCAGCAATTGACTACCCAAGTCGTGTACACAAAGCTTTGTAGACAGCCCAAAAGCAACTACGTGCTCACTTATCAGTGTATTCTTAATTGATGCAAAGAGAACTATTCTGAAAACATTCTCGTGATTCCCATAGGTAGACGCAGCCACTGCAAAATAACACCATCCGAAGGTAGAAAACCACAAAGCAGGCATGTTAGTGGTGCTGGCTTGCTCCATGAACCTCACCAACAGAACGAAAACCCAAGGAAGATGGAACCATAATTTCTCATGATATTGTGCAGACATAATGGAGAAGAGCAGTGTAAATCCAGCTGAACGATGAAGTTTATGAATAAGAACAACTTCTACTTTAACCTCCATCTCTGCAATAGTAGCAGTGCTAAACTCCATATCCAATCTCCATACTGCATCTAATGTCTGAGACTGAATATTAACCAGAATGAACAGATCAAAAGCTGAAAACATGTGAAATATTTCAGATTTATTCTTTCTCCAAGAACAAAGTCCTGCACTCCTCCATGTTATAACTTTGTAAATAAATCCCCAATCTTTGCAAAACTTTTTCTTCCTTAAATCTTCTTTCATGAATCTTTGATTCTTTCTCTGTCCATACGTGAGCTCCCACAAATCCACCTTTAAAGTGTGTGGTCTCCACACCAAATATGCAGAACGAACACCATGACTGTGGAAAATAGGTGATGTTTTGTTTTTGTACTTGAATCGCCAAGTCTTAGGATACCTCGTGTACTTCATCTTACTTGTGAACCTTAGAGAATTTTGATCCCACAGTTGATGTACACAAAAAAGCTTCAAAGTAGATGTCTCATTCCTTGTCTGTCTGAGGCTAACATCCAACTTCTTATTCACACCGGTATCGTTCTTACCGGGAAACCACAACAAAGCATCAGACCCAGAAACATCATTGGCAACGGATCCCATTCCATTAATCTTCTCCACCAGTATGTCATTCTTAATCGCATTGTTCCTCAACAACAAAAGTTTCTTTCTTTTCTGAAACCCACCCACTCTGATTGGATTCACCATTGCTAAGGCCATAAGCTGACTGTTTATACTCATCTTCATCCTTTTCTTATATTTAAACCGCCAGGATTTTGGAGATAACCGTTGCTTCCTCGTATGCTTCCTCGTTTCATCACTAAGAAACTTTTTGTTGACCAGCTTGGGTACATAACGTAAGGACTCAGAATCTATTGATGGTGGTGTCAAGTCATCCTTTGTTTGAAAACGTAATATGTATGATTCTTCCCCATCCTGAACACATAAACCGTCACTACCAATTTCATAAGGTAACACCTCCAGCACACAACCACTATATGGCTCTGGTAATGCATTGGAACAAGGCTCAGATAGTGCTTGAATTCCTTCCTTTACACACTCCACTTGTTTTGCAGACTTCAACACAGGATCTTGAAAAATATCAGGAACGTGAGAGGAAACATCTGAGTGAAAACCATTTTCTTCCGGTGCAAAACGAGCCAACAATCTTTTCTTAAAACTGAACCAAGTTATGAATTCACCCTTGATCACTTCCTCACTATACCAATCCCGAGCATCTCCTTCTAAACTCAGATGCACTAAATCAATCTTGTCCTCTTCGTTATAGTTGATAGATCTGAATACTCTTTCTACTTTACGGATCCAACAGTACGGCATGAAGCCATCAAAAACTGGAAACTCAATCTGCTTAAACAAGCTATCACTATTTCCAAACACATTATGATTCCCTCTATATCCTAACGAGAGATTGTTCGATTTTTTCACAGAAGTATGTACCTGAGATTGTGAAATCGAAGGTTCTACGATCTCTTTGCCATTTGACTTTGGAGCAATCGCGTTGGACTCAATTCTATTCAACGACTCCACGATCTTCTGTGACGGCGGATTCCATGAATGTTTCAGCGTCTTCCATCTCTGATCTTGCTCCCGTAAGATGTTGATTCTTTCCGGATCGTCGTACCTTCCAAAACGAATCAACAAACTCCGCTTCAACTCGTCCCAGCTTCTAAAAATCATCGTCTTTGTTCTCTGAATAAACCAGGCTCTAGCTTCCCCTTCCATGAAGCTTTGAGTGAAATTCAGTTTATCATCATCATCTATAAACTGTTCCCGCTCAAAGAAATCGATCAGCCAGTCAATCCACTGACGTAAATTCTCTCCGGTGAAGATCGGAATCTCTATACTCTCCGTCGCCATTACTTACGATCTCGACGTCACGAGGCGATGCTTCGGACGGCTCACCGAACCAATTGATAGAGTTTAGGTATCTATTCCACACCAAAACACTCTCTAAACTCAATCACAAACTCTCCAAACACTTTATTGAATCAATGAGAAGATGAACTACACTTTGAATCAAGAACGGATTGAGATGCGTCGGCTTAACCCGAGCACAATCTCCTCAAGAACACTGGCCTAACACAGTTGCTCTCCTCAAGTCTTGCGACTCAATTCTAAATCCAAAGCTACCTTTCCGGAAACGACGATTCTGTCTTTTATACTTGGTGGCTTATGCAACGGCAAAGACTCTGTGACAGTTAGAGTATCTCTTCACATGCCAGCTCAGCAAATAGAGTTACTGCAAGCTTATCAGATACTGAGGTACTTGAGTGGAACTCCTGGACAAGGAGTTTGGATGGGATGTAATGGCAATACAGAAGTAGTTGGGTATTGTGATGCTGATTGGGCAGGAGATAGAGTGGATAGGAAATCAACTACTGGGTATTGGAGGAAACATGGTTACTTGGAAGAGTAAGAAGCAAAAGGTTATCTCTTGCTCAAGTGCTGAGGCCGAGTATAGAGCTATGTTGAAGCTGACAAATGAGCTGGTATGGATCAAAGGTATTCTCAAGCATCTGGAGATTGAACACACCACTCCTATGACAATACATTGTGATAATCAAGCAGCAATTCATATTGCATCTAACTCAGTCTTCCATGAGAGAACAAAGCACATAGAAGTTGATTGTCATAAGGTGAGGCAGATGATTGTCTCAGGAGTGACATTGCCATGCTATACAAGGAGCGAGGATCAACTTGCGGATGTGTTCACCAAGGCTGCGAGATTAAAGACAATGGAGTCCATCCTTTCAAGGTTGGGACTCATTGATCTTACTCCAAACAACTGATCCCCTCGTCATGAGGTTTTTACTCTTTTCCTTATCAAGGTTTTATCCCTAAGGAGGGTTTTCCTTGGTAAGGTTTTTAATGAGGAAGATCTCATGGCATTCCAAGCTTGACTTGTTCCACATGGTCAAGCTTGAGGGGGAGTGTTGAAATAAGTGAGTACATGAAGACATTAATACCAAGAAGAGATCAAGAGAAGAGAGAAAGAAGACTTGAAGAAGACTCAGGCAGTTTGAAATTCAAAAACTAGATCTGTTGGAAAACAGCTGTCATGCACTTATTTTTCTCTCTCTCTCTCTCTCTCTTCTATCTGTCTTTAAATATCTTGTAAGGACCACGAAATGAATATAAGAAAACTGAGTTTTCCCTCCATTCTCTCTATTCTCTGTAAATCGTTGTGTCTACAATCTGATTTTCTCTAAAGATTTCAAAGTGGTTAGTTCTGTGCCAGAAATGTTTGTTAAAGTGAGTACTAAAGACATAAAACGTTTTGGTCTTGACAAAGTAAAAGATTTTTGTGTTTCAAATTCTGTTTTTGATAACATGCTTAAATCTTTTAAAGAATTTGAACCAGAAAACCTCTTTGATCAAAAACATTTTCAAAATAATAATAACAACATTTCTGGTCATGTTTTGAGTCTTGATCAGTTTCTGAAACATAGCAAAAGCTTTGATCACTTTGAAAAGGTTTTAGAGCTTGAGTTGAAACAAACTGATTTCTGTTTTAGAAAACCTTGTGATTCATTTGCTAGAACTGAAGAGAAGAGTTTTGTTGTGAATTTTCCTAGGCATGATTTGATCACTGATGATTGTTTTGCATCCACATATGTCTTGAAAGAACCTAGGAAGTTGCATGAAACGAAATTGCATCATTCTGATTTTAGGTTTGAAATTGTGAAGTTGGCAAAAATATCTGAGTTTGAGCTTGATTGTTTGTGTGCTGAAAATGATTCTAAACGTGTAGGATTGTTCTTTGAGGATATTCTAGTGTATAACACTTTCTTTGATAAATCTGTTGCACAATTGAAACTAGAACTCTCTGCTTCTGAATGTGTGAACTTGATCCTTGATGATATTTGGGTCTATAATATTTTCTTTGATAAGCATAATAGATGGAGTCATACTGTTTTGTGCTCTGGAGACATCCTCGTCTATAATACTTTCTTTGACCAGATAACACACTTGACTTGTTCAAAACAAGCTGAGAAAGGTACAGGTGAAAAGAGGAGCTACAATGATCAGAGTATCAATGATGAATCTTTGGCTAAGTTGGAGAAGCACCAAGCAAATCTTGAAAACTGTCTAGTCGCCAGCTGTGATATAGGAGCAGTCAGAAGATCATATCTCATCAGCCAAAAAGATTTAAGCCATGGAACCAACTGCATTAGAAACTTAACTCCTCAGGCTATCATGTCGATTTGGAATCATGTCCAAAGCCTCTCAGGTGAAAGAGTTATGGGTTCTACAAGTCAGGTGATCCTATCTGTGCTTTGTTTGAATTTTGCTAAGTTTAGAACATCTCAAAACGTATCTATGGCGACCAGGTGAGAATGCTAAGGTAAGTGGTCATGTTTTCAAGGATTCTTTTATCACTGATTTCACAGATATGATGCACTTGTTTTTGTCAAAAGAGCAATGTGCAGATTATGATGAAGCTTGGAAGAAAAAACAAAGAAACTACAAGCGTGAGGAAGACAAGAGATTCAAACCACCTGATCAGGACCAGGATAAGCACCAAGACGTCCCTGGTCTCATCCTCATCAAAGAAGCACCTCTAGATGCAGCATACAAGCCAAAACTGAGCAAACACCAATTTGGGATAAGACTCCTACTCTTTGATAAAATATTATGTGCTAATGTGTTTTGTTTCAGTGTATCAGGAGTAAGGAGAACCAAATGGATCAGTCCCTTCTACATAGCAAAATCAGTCAGCAACAATGCCTATCAAAGTGGCTTGCAAGGTAAGTGTAATCTGATGTCAAACTTCATTGTTACTGACTTGGCCCCTTTTGTTGCAGATGAACCAGATTTGAGGACAAATCCTTTTCAAGAGGGAGGGGATGATGTGATCATGGACCGGATCACTAAGGAGAGCAAGGAGAGTTTAGATGAGTCACATGATGCCACAATGCACCAGCAGCCTGGTGATGATGCTCTGACCATTCCAGAAGGTCCCATGACCCGTTCCAGGGTCAAGAAACTTAAGGAGACTGTTGTAGGATTACTCACTTCACATCCACAACAAGAAGAAAGTCTTGGACAAGGTTTGATCCGAGATGTCTTGAACACCATTCAAGCCATCTCTACATCAAGCTGAGTTAGTGTTTAGGCAAGACATTTGGTGTGTGCTCTTTTCCTTGCTTTTGGTTTTGTCCCACGAGGTTTTCCGGAGGAAGGTTTTTAACGAGGCCACGACTTGTCTTACAAATCACCTAGGCCGTATCTTGGCCCAAGACTAGCAGAAGTTATTTAATTTTAAGCTTATGTTATGTTTAAACTATAGTTTCCATTTTATTATTTTCGAAACCCTAGAGAGCATGTTCTCTGGTTTCTTTTATTTAAGGGTTTTCCCTAACCCTATTGTACTCAAGCAATCTAATAACATCGAGTTCTTTACTCTCGTGACGGCTCTCTCTCTAGAAAGTGTGTCGAGTGTTTCTATGGTGTGTTGTATCCAGAGCTTTAAGGGTGTTTACTTGGTGTGTCATATCCGAGCTAATCATCCCTCTTGTGTCACCATTCATTCCACAAACCTTGAAGAACTTGAGTCCCTGTCCCTGATTCGTTCTTGCAAGGATCTATCCTCCCAATCAACCAAAGAGCATCCTAGGGGCGCATCATTTGGCCAAAGCAGTTTGTGATCCATACTGATCATGAATCTCTCAAGCATCTGAAGGGCCAGCACAAGCTGAACAAACGACATGCCAAGTGGGTAGAGTTTCTTGAGACCTTTCCTTATGTGATTCACTACAAACAAGGTAAAGAGAATATAGTGGCTGATGCACTATCCAGAAGGTATGCCTTGTTAACTTCCATGGAAACAAAACTATTGGGTTTTGATCAGATCAAGAATTACTATGCTGATGATTCTGATTTTAAAGATTTCTTTAAGGATAGTGAAAAGCATTCCAGTGGCAAGTTCTACATTGCAGATGGATTCCTATTCTTTGAAAATCGTTTGTGTGTGCCTAACTGTTCTTTGAGGGAATTATATCTCAGGGAGTCACATGGAGGAGGACTTATGGGACACTTTGGTGTAGCCAAGACCTACATCATCTTGAAGGAACACTTCTACTGGCAAAAAATGAAGAAAGATGTGGAGAGAATATGCAGTAGGTGTGTTACTTGCACTCATGCCAAATCTAAGGCTCGAACTCAAGGTTTGTACACTCCTCTTCCCATTCCTGATGCTCCTTGGGTTGATATTGTGAGAATAGAGAGAATATGGTGAGAATGATGAGAATAAAGTGTCTGGTCAAGAGAACCAGTGAGAAATGTTGAGAAACAAAGAGATTGAGCAGCAGAGATTAAGTGTGGCTGAGAGAGTTTTGGTGAGTGAGATTTCTGAGTGTATGAGAGTGCAAATTCGTGTGAGTATGAGAGAGTAGAGATTAGAGAAAATAAGTAACCAGAATAGTGATGAAGAAACTTAATTCTTGCATCAGAAAATTCAGTTCCAACAAAGGGCTTTAAATAGCCAAACATAAGCATTAAACATTTATTAAAGAGATAAAACAAGGAGAGAAGAGGACAAGGACGTGGTCAGCTAGGTGATAGTGACCTTACCAAACAGCTCTTTGGACCAGGCATGTGACTTGCTTGAATTCAAATTCAAAAGGTTTCATTTGCCTCCAAAGGCCATTTTGATGCAAAACCGGTTTTCTGGTTGAAAAAGAGATGTTCAGTGTTTTGCACTTCATTCTTCTTGATCATGATAATTGTTTGCACAACATTTGCACTTTCATTATTTTGACCCGGACTTTGCATGCAGTGATCTGACCCGCACTTTTCACAAGTCTTCATTGGGCAGATTTTGGTTGACCCGGACTTTGCACGAAGTGATAATCTTTGTGCTTTATCTTGTTTTGCACTATCTTTGCACAAGCAGCAATGCCTCTTCCTTCTTCACTCCAACACTCCCCCTCAAGCGTGACCATAGGAGATCTTTGGAAAAGCTTGGAACCTTGAAGAAGCTCCCTCATTAAAAACTTTAGCCAGAAAACCCATTTGGGACAAAACCAGCTAAGGAAAAGAGTAGAGTTCAACAAGGCCTGGGGATTGGCCAGTGAGCCTAAGGAACTTCAGATAATTCATGGTGGAGTCCTTAGGCTTTGGATCATAGCCTAACTTGTGGTGCAAGCGTGAACTCCACCACTTGCACACACCATCATCTTGGAACTTTTCTTAAGGACAGTTGTGTCTCCCCCTCTCTTCTGACCACTCACCATATTGAAAGGACTTAGGGACCACCAGCTTCTGCTACAGAGAGATCCAAGTACCTACAACATAATGCATAAACACTTGCATCAATTCTCAAGGCATAAACCAATCAAACTTTAACTCAAAGAATGAAATGGTTACTCCCCTTGCATTTGGTGAAATGAGAATAATGAGGAGTGTCTTTGGGACACTTTAACCCTCCTTCTGATCTGAGGTGAGGCAATGGACGACTTGGAACTTCAGGATTGGTCACCATTACCCCTCCTCAAGCTTGATCCAGAGAGTATAGGTGAAGTACCAAGCTTTGAAGTGAGCAACACTGAACTTGAGCCAGGAGCACAACAGTACCAACACCTGCGCTTAAGCCAACTCATCCACCCTTGATCTCTGCTCCACTGCCTTAAACCACCAGTCTTCCTTGCTTGTCTCTTTGAACCAGGAGCACAACAACAAAACAGCCTGCGCTTAAGTCAACCGGTTATCCAAACAAGATATATCTCCATGGTCAGGAATATACATCATCTGTAGGCTCTGGATCAACCAGGAATATACATCATGTGTAGGCTCTGAACACATGGTCAAAGCCTTCTTCTTTGTCTCGGTTTGATGATGGACAGCTAGCACCTCTTGTGTACCTGAAACATCACTCAAACTCCACCAAGAATCAGACCACACACACTAGGATCAGACATTGATAACTCACCAATTCTGATCTCAATGTTTTAAGAAATGCAATGGACAGAATCTAAACAACTCATTCAGCTCAAATCCATGCAAACCAATTCACTAAATGTTCAAGCATGATAATTCATCAATTACAAGGCATCTAGGCTCATTTTATCACACATATGACAGTAGCAGAATGCAATGACAATTTATGACAGTAGCATAGACTAGACAACTCATCTAATCAAGCTACACAACTATGAATGCAACACATGACCATGAAACTCTCCTAGGCCTCTAGCAATGCAACAAGACACAAAACAGGCTCTAAGAAACTCGCCTAGACCATACAGCACACAAACAAATGAGCTAAGACAAGAACAAGACAAAACAATGCTAGAAATCTCCTAGAACAGTACACATGCATCAAGCAACAATTTTAAGCAATAGCTGAATGCATGAGATAACGAGATTCAATTCAAGACAGCATGAGATAACAAGAAACTAAATGCACATCACACAAGCTAATGGTTACTGGTTTCATCAAAACCATAGGCACCAGTAGCTTAGACCAACTTCTAAATGCATACCAGTCCACAATGATGGACTAACCAGACCATTAGCACAAGATAACAATGAAATGGATTGAACCAGATGCTATATGATCATGCTAGCAAGCTTACTTACTCCTAGAAAAATTCATACACAATGTTTAAGTATCATGTAACAGAAACTAGGTTCAACAACTCTAGTAACATTGAACTGTCCCTAAGATACTAACAGCACACTCAACACAACCAGAAACAATTTAAGACAATTAAGCAAGCTCTTATTAGAGTTAAGGAGGTTAACTTACAACCAAGGAACCTGAGCTAGTTCCTTGAACCTCCATGGCTGTGAATCACGTGAATTTGAAAGGCTTGTGGTGTGGATTGACTGTCCAACACCTCCTCTTCTTGATTCTCTCCTTCTGGTCAAGGAGACACTTCAAACCCCTACTGTCCTCTTGCTGGTCGTGGGTTTTGTTGGTCTGAAACAGATCTTCAGCATGGCTGGCCAGAGAATGATTAGAACAGCTTAGCTTTAATGCTTTTTTTAGTGACCTTTCTCCAAGAATGGTTTCTTCCATGGATTCTCTTCAGCATTTTGGACCAGATATGGTGGTTTGGCTTCTTCTTTGGACTCCTTGAAGCTACTGAAGGTGCCAATTTCTTTGAGCTCTCTATCTTAGAGAGTTTGTGTGAGAATTTGATAATCAGAGAGAGTTTAATTGAAGATTATGAAAAACATTTTGAAGAACAAGAGAGAGAGAGGATTCTGGACGTGAGAGAGAGAGAGAGAGTATGAAGAAAAAGAGTTTCTGATTTCTTGTCTACAAAGAGTTACAATACAACATTATTTAAAGATGATTCTGGATAAACAAGACAAGAGAAATAAACATATAATAAGGTGGTCTGGTCAAGGTCTGGGAAGAGTCAGGCTGGTGGACAGATTGGTCAACAGTCTGGACAGTACAGTGGACAAGGCAGTGGTCCATGAAAGGGACAGGACACCAAAAGCTGGAAGGCCTATCCTTAATCCTTTTTAATTCTTTTCTTGCCCAACTTTCTTTAATCTTGAACCAGACGAGATCCTTCTTCTTCTTCTCCTTGTCTTCTAAGTTATTTGGGACCAGAAAGGTTGCTTGATCATCAAGGCTTGTACGGACAGACTTGTGTTCCAAGTCTGTAAGGACCAAGTTATCTTGCAACCATCTGAACCCTTTTTCCTTCTTGTCTTCTTATTGCTTCTTTTCAACACTCCCCCTCAAGCTTGAGCATATGGATTGGTCAAGCTTGGAAACCATGAAGCATTCCCTCATTAAAACCTTAACTTGGAAAAAACCACTTGGGATAAAAACCAAGCTAAGGAAAAAGAGTAGAATACTCCATGGCGAGGAGATCAGTGACAAGTGAGGTCTATGAGTCCAAGCTTAGGATGAGTGAACTCACAGACCTTGCTGCTGGCTGCCTTAATGAATATATCAGCTAACTGATCCTCACTTCTAGTGTAGCATGGAAGAATGACTTGCTGCTCCACTGCTTGTCTGACCTTATGACAGTCCACTTCTATGTGCTTGGTCCTCTCATGAAAGACTGAGTTAGAGGCAATATGGATTGCTGCCTGGTTGTCACAGTGCATGGTCATTGGTGTAGTGATCTCTATACCCAAGTCCTTTAGCAGTCCCTTGATCCATATGAATTCACTAGTTAGCTTCCTCATAGATCGGTACTCTGCCTCAGCACTTGAGCAAGACACCACCTTCTGCTTCTTGCTCTTCCATGTGACCAAATTTCCTCCAATAAAGGTGCAGTAGCCAGTAGTTGATCTCCTATCAACTCTGTCTCCAGCCCAATCAGCATCACAATATCCTACCACTTCAGTACTTGCATTGCAAGCCGTCCATACACCTTGACCAGGAGCTTCTCTCAAGTATCTCAAGATCCTCTCCACCATGTTCCAGTGATGTACCTTAGGGCTTTGTATTGATCAGTAAAGAAATAAAGAGAAGACATGAAGTATGGAACATGAAGGAATGAAGAAATCATAAGAAGAGAAAGAAACGTGTGACTCAAGTTAGTCCGTACAACCTGTACGGACAACCTTAACCCTACTTGTGACCTAACGTGCCTTGGAAGTGAAGGAACTGAATGGGATGTCGGCCAAGAGGTTCCAGAAGCAAGAGGTGACCGTTTACACTCGACTGGAGCAAGTGGGAGCATTTGAACAGAAGTCACATGTTTGAATAAGCATAGTGGACCGTTTAGGTCAGGTCACTTTCATAGACCAGACCAAACATTATTTTATTGTTTCTCTTTCTGATCTTATGTCTTTATATACCTCTGTATCCTCTTATGTCGAAATTAAGGAATCAGAATCCTTCCTTATTCTCTATTCTCTCTGTCGAGTACAAACAACAAACATCTCTCTCTTTCTTCTGCTCTCGAATTAAACTCACTCTCTCTCTCTCCTGTTCTTGAGTGTTCTTCACCATATTCTTCATAAACTAACATGGTATCAGAGCCTTTCAGCTCCTAAACCTCTAATTTCTTCCGCAAATCTACTCTACTCTCTTCACTCTTTCTTTTCATCCGATCAGTTCTTGATTCTCTTGAAGAACATTCTTTTATCCAGTGGATAATAGCTCTGTTCTTGCGAGTTCTGGTGCGATCCTATTCAGGCATAAACTCAATGGATTGAAAACAATGTATGGGTCAGCTATACCAGTGATCATGGTGCAGCTTAATGGGCAATTTCAAGGTCTCATTGGAATGATCTATGAGGTTCTAGATAGAGAGAAGAGAAGATGTCTTGCTACAACAGAACGTGGAGGATCCAAATCTCATCAGGAGACACTCCAATACTCAGCTAAGGTCGTGGGTTATCATGAAGGAGGAGGGGAAGGCCAAGAAGAACCAGCTTGTTGGTTTGATGTGATTTCAATTTGTACTTAATTTGAACCAGCAAACCAAAGACAATTAGAATTAGGATTTTCGATTCAGAGTAGTAAACCAATTGCAATTGGGTTTAGGGTTAGGGTTAGACAAAACCAAAACCAACTTGGTTTAGGTTTAGGGTTTTATTTTATTCATTATAAGCAGTCTTTCACGTTTTGTAATCATTCAATCAAGCAATAAACTTTTTTTCTGTCGTTTCTTCTCTGAGGAGATCTGGTTACTTTGTTCTATAATGAACACTTTCCATTGTTAAGGAGGTTGATCTTCCGTGGAAATCATCCTAGACATCAAGCAGGACGCCCCTGTGTCTCAGGAGTAGCAAAACAGCTTCTGAGCAATCCATAGCTCTTTAGCAAAGTCCATCTTCATCATCTATCATACACCCACGCCCCCCTTCAAGTGATCCAGGGAGAGACAGCCATTCCAGGGATGGTGCGATCCTATTCAGGCATAAACTCAATGGATTGAAAACAATGTATGGGTCAGCTATACCAGTGATCATGGTGCAGCTTAATGGACAATTTCAAGGTCTCATTGGAATGATCTATGAGGTTCTAGATAGAGAGAAGAGAAGATGTCTTGCTACAACAGAACGTGGAGGATCCAAATCTCATCAGGAGACACTCCAATACTCAGCTAAGGTCGTGGGTTATCATGAAGGAGGAGGGGAAGGCCAAGAAGAACCAGCTTGTTGGTTTAATGTGATTTCAATTTGTACTTAATTTGAACCAGCAAACCAAAGACAATTAGAATTAGGATTTTCGATTCAGAGTAGTAAACCAATTGCAATTGGGTTTAGGGTTAGGGTTAGACAAAACCAAAACCAACTTGGTTTAGGTTTAGGGTTTTATTTTATTCATTATAAGCAGTCTTTCACGTTTTGTAATCATTCAATCAAGCAATAAACTTTTTTTCTGTCGTTTCTTCTCTGAGGAGATCTGGTTACTTTGTTCTATAATGAACACTTTCCATTGTTAAGGAGGTTGATCTTCCGTGGAAATCATCCTAGACATCAAGCAGGACGCCCCTGTGTCTCAGGAGTAGCAAAACAGCTTCTGAGCAATCCATAGCTCTTTAGCAAAGTCCATCTTCATCATCTATCATACACCCACGCCCCCCTTCAAGTGATCCAGGGAGAGACAGCCATTCCAGGGCCGTACCAAGTGGTATCAGAGCCACTTGAAGGTTAGGGTTCGTGTTCTTACTCTGAAATCACGTGATCTATCAGTTACCAAGAATATATTCCATGTATTCTTATGGAATCAAGAGAAAGCATGAGCAGAAGGTTGAGAGCAAAGCAACAAAGGAGTTGTTGCAGAGAAGAGAAAAAGTTTTACAGATTCCACCCTTCTATGGAGAGTTTGATCCAGATACATACTTAGAATGGCAAAAGGAGATGGATTCAATCTTTAACTCCCATAGACGCACAGCAGAGAAGCAGGTTCAGCTAGCAACTACTGGATTATGTGGATATGCACTTGACTGGTGGTATCAGACAGCTAACACTAGGAGACAATATGGAGAGCAACAAATTTCTTCTTGGTATGAGATGAAGATTGTCATGAAGAAACGGTTTGTAGCCAAGAGGTATGGGCAAAGTGATTTGGAAAGGATGCAAAGCACAGCTAGAGAAGCTAAAGGACGTGCTAGGACATCCAGAGATGAGCTAAAGTCCTACTATAGTCGTGAGGAACAGAGAAAGCTGCAGCTACATGAAGCATATCTTGATGAATTGCAAAGCCCACAGGTCAAGAAACACCTCATGAACATGATAGATCAATCACTCACTGCTGTGATGAAAAACCCACAACACATGTCAGTCCCACGTCCAGAATCCAGAGATGATGAGCTAAGTTGTTTCCAGAAGGAACCAGCAGAGAAGAAAGAAGAAACTGCAGCAAAACAGGGTGAGATAGAACAAGAGTTTGAATCAGAACCAACCACTCTTTGTCAAGCAGACAACTGGGACACCCACCTGAATCAAGAGGAGATATCATCAGTTATATATGATCACGTGCATGTTCTGAACCAAGCTGAAGAAGGAGTCCTTGATGGATCACCTAAAGCTCATGAATTACAACTTAAAACTATGGTTGAAGAAGGTGATATCATTGAATCTTTTTCTTGTGATCTACTAACAAAACCTCCTGTATGGATTCAGATCAGCCTAGTGGAGCACCTGAGGTTTGTTAAGGGGCTGCAACACCTTGTTTTCGAACCAGGAGGAAGCTTGTGTTTGCATAAAAGCATTAACAACAATCTGATCCAGAAAGCAGCTGCATTCAAGCTTGATTTGCAGAGTTCATTCACTCTTGGAAAACAAGATTCGTGGTCAAATCCTTTTGAAGTGAGAGAGGATGGTATTAGAATGAAGAAGAAAATGCTAGTGATTGAGTTCACACTGGCATGTCTCAGGAAAAGGGGTGTAAATTCCTAACCATGAAGAATTTGACCATGAAATCAATTTACCTACATTCTACACTCATCAAGGTCTCGCGGCGAATTGGAATCAGTCCAAAACGAGTTATGGTTTGAAAGTTACACCAGTTACAAGTTGCAGGTGTTCTGCTGCCCGCTCAAGCAAGAGTGATTTGATCTAGAGTGGCTTGGAAGGCAAGGAAGCTGAGAGGCTTTCTCAGCTCAACCTGAGCACGCCTAAGAGAACTTCTAGAAGGAGATTTGAAGTTCAAATGTGGATCTACAAGTTCAAATTCAAATTGGAGTTGTTGGGAGTGGTTATTACTATTCCTTTCATTTTTACCTTGTCTTCTTGTCTCCTTGTCCCCTTTCATGCAAGTTTAAACTCTATATATATGTTGTAACTTGATTCTGAATTAAGCAAGAAATAAGAGACAAGCTTATACAAAATTCTTGTATCTCCATCTCTTTACTAAGTGTTCTTCAAGTTCTTCACAATGTAGAGAGGTTGTGATACACGATTTAGGATCTGCCTAATGGCAGATCATTGCTTGCCCATTCTACTCTAAAATCACCTCTAAACTCTTTATTAAGCTTCTGTTACTCTAGCTTACTGATTCTATCTCTTTTTAAGTCTTAAGTACACAAACTATAAGTGTTGTGTTACTTCACAAGGATAGATTCATACTAGAGATAGTTTAATTCTAGTTGTTGTATCAATCTCACAGCCACTTTATCTTGTTAGATTCAGATGGTGTGTAGAGTGTTTTGCTGAGAGGATTCAATCACAAGTTGATTGTCTCTTCCCTGTAGTTGTGAGTTCTTGTTGTTGGTAGAAGGGAATTCAGTCACAAGTTGACTGAATACTCTCTTGACATGAGACAAACACTCATGAATTCTAACATGGTATCAGAGCCTTGTTGCTCTTCTTGGGATGAACTCACTTCTTTTGTGTCTGTTTCTTCATCTGAAACTCTCTCTCTCTCTGACTCAAATTAGTTTTGAGGAGCTATGTGGCTAGGATTCAAAACTTGGACAGTAGAGAGTTTAGATGAGTTATGATTTCAAAATTTCAAAATCTAAGTGTTTACTCAAGATGCAAGTCTTTAAAAGTTTTTTTTTAAATCAATGACTCTCCCCTTGATCTCCTCATTGTTTAAGCTTTTGGATGAAAGAATAAAGTCTGTTCATACCAGCTTGAGGGAGGGAGAAAAGATTAAACTTGTGTCTTGAAAAACACTTGAAAAAAATCGATTTCAAAGATATGTGCGTTCTTTGAAAGGATTTTGAATTCTGAAAAATGTTTTGCATTGTGATTTCAAACTCTTTTATTCCTCTATTCTTGTTTCTCTTAATAAGCTTGGGCTATTAAGTCTGTACAAATATATGCTTGAGGGAGGGAGAGTGATTAAAAGATTGTTTTGAGTTTGAATACTCTTGAAAATATTTTGGAAATTGATTTTTCTTATGAAAAGGTTGTGGAAAGTATTTTTTAAAATTCTGGAAAAGTACTTTAAAATTATTTTTGATAAGTTCTTGATGAATTCTTGGTTTATTAGAACCATTGTCAAAGGATTTAAGTCCTTAGGAAATTGCTTTAAATTACTTTGCAAGATTTCTTTGAAAGAAAAGGTTTTCAAACCATTTGTGAAAAGGTTTTCTTCTCTTGGCCTTTATGGCCTTTGAACTTGGTTGATGGACAAAGAATTGTGTTCCATTCAACCCTTGTTCTTTCCTCCAGAAATCACCTTTGTGTGATCTAATCTCTTAATGAGTTATTTTTGTTGTTAAGGTTGCAGGAATCCCTTGAAAGGAACATGTCCTTGCATCCATGTAATGAAAGACTGGTTGAGAAGTCATTGCCTCTCCAGAATTGGTGATCAACCATGAACACCTTAGAGCTGTGGTTTGATGTTTTGCTCAGCCATAGAACCTTGAAGGTCATGGACTGAAGATACCTCCGCTTATACTCTCCATCTCACAATCATCCACTATACTCTTGATTACATCTAATACACTTTGGTTACTTAATACTCAATTTCTAGTTATTAATCTCTTTCATTTTACAATGATCATTCACTCTCCTTTGGCACTCTTGGAACTTCCACAAGCATGAGTGTGCCCTCACTAGGAAGTTCCACCACTGATTTTGTCTTTGATGTTCTAAGTTCACAGATTCAAATGACTGATACGATCATAGTCTCATTGAGACATGAAGTTAAATGGTTGGGCACAGAACTTATCTGAAGTTAGAACCGATTGCCCCAGCTTGAAGAACCTGGTGTGAAGAGTCTGGTGGAAAGCGATGGATCAGCTTGACAGAAGGAGTCTATTGCTGTTGGAATGAAGATAAATAATGTGTTGAGATCAAGAAATGAAGAGAGACCTAACGTGACGTGCAAGCAAAGAAGAAAGGAGTGACCTAACGTGACTTGCAAGCAAAGAAAAGAGGAGAGGCATTTGAAATAAACTAAGAATATTGACCTTAAGGAATAAAGACAAAGAAATAAAGAGGATGAGCTTACTTGGGATAGAAGGCATTAGCGACTTGACACACAAGTAAGCCCATCCGTGACCTAGAAGAAACTTGAGAGACAAGGAAGAAAGGACACTCGCCAGGTTTGAATATTCAAACATAAGAGGACCGTTGGAGACAAGAAGAGAGACCAAGAATTATTTAAGATAGAAGGCATGTGCACTATGCAACTTGCAATTGTTTATCTCGGCAAGTTGCAAGACAGGGAGCAATTGTTTATGTACTTCTCTCTCCCACTTGCAAGACATTCCAGACAGCATCTTCCCACTTGCCAGACATTCCAGCACGCACCTCCTTGGTTCCTCTTCCACTCCAGACAGGCGATCCAGAATAGCATGGGTTGATTAATATATAGTTTCTATTGTTTATTCCCTGTATGGGCAGAAGGCTCTCCTTGCTGTCTATTTAATCTCTTGTACTCATATCATTCAGTAGCAAGGAAAATCCTTCCTCATTCTCTCTATTCTCTCTCGTTGATAAACTGATAACCTCTCTCTCTCTCTTCTGGTTACGAATCAAACACTCTCTCTCTCTCGTGTTCTTCACAATATTCTTCATATTCTTACATGGTATCAGAGCCATTTGGCTCCTAAACCTAGTTTCCTTCCGCAAAACTACTCTATTCTCATTCACTCTTTATTATTCTCATCCTTGAACCTTATTTCTCATCCGCAAATCTAAACTCAACTTTCTGAAATGGAGCAAAACAAAGCAATGATTGTTCCGGTTACTCTAAAGGGAGTTAACTACCTTCTCTGGTCAAGATTGATCAAAAACGCCCTTGGGTGGAAAAGGCTTATGGTCCCATATTACTTCAGGGGAAGCGCCAAAACAAACCATCCAAGGAGAAGATGGCAAAGAGATCGTGGAGGCAGATGAAGGCAAATGGAGTCAAGAGGACTTTATGGTGCTGAACATCCTCCAGAGCTCACTTGATGGTCCCATAATGGAGGCCTACTCATACTGTGAAACCGCAAAGGAGTTGTGGGATACCCTCCAGAAGGTCTATGGAAACATATCCAACCTCAGTAGGGTCTTTGAAGTGAAGAAGGCTATCAACTGCCTGAACCAGGAAGATGCGGACTTCAATCAACACTTTGGTAAGTTCAGAGCTCTCTGGGCAGAACTGGAGATGTTGAGGCCAAGTACCACTGATTCAACCATCCTGAATGAAAGGCGTGAGCAAGATAAGGTATTCGGTCTACTTCTCACTCTCAATCCAGGATACAACGATCTCATCAAACATCTACTAAGGGCAGACAAGTTACCTACCCTTGAGGAGGTATGCGCTCAAATCCAAAAAGAGCAAGGATCTGTGGGACTCTTTGGTGGAAAAGGTGACCTTAACATGGCGCACAAAGCAGAAGCTTCAGCCAATAAGG
>CAJHQP010009222.1:0-23307 GCA_905132765.1 Moricandia arvensis
CCACTCCTTGACACATAGAAAGTAGTTAGAACCCTCAAGGGTTACTGGAATAAGACTAATTTTCTTCATTTTGCATAGCTAGATTTCTTTTACCCAATGGTTAAAGCTATTGTCCAATGGGTAAAGATGAAGAACATAAAAATTTTAAAAGCAAGAAACAGAATGTGATTTGTGGATGGAAATGGGAAAATAAGAGAGTAAATAAAGAAAAAAAGGAGGTGAGGAACTTAGATGATCTGAGAGTGAAGAATACAGAGAATTTTGAAAAGGCAACAGAGTAAAACAGAGTAAAACCAGAATAAAACAGAGAAAGAGTAAAATAGATTTGCGGAATATAAAGAAGATTAGGAGCTTAATACTCTAATACCATGTTAGAATTATGAAAGTATGATGAAAATAGAAGAGAATGGTCGAGTTTGGTTGAGAATGAGTGAAGAACTAGAGAGATGAACTCAAGAACACATTTCTGGGCAGGATAAAGAGAGAGAGAGAGAGAGAGAGAGGAGAGAGAGAGAGATTGTAGAGAGAAAATGGAGATCTACTCTCCTTGCATAAACTAATTTCGTGGTTTACAACATATATAGACAATAATAAAGAATAAAGAATGGCTGAGAAGAAGAAGACAGGGCACAAGGTGCCAAAGAGTGAAAGTGACAGCTCCTTATTTTGAATTCCTTAAGGCAGCATGTGATCTCTTCTTGGCTTCTACTCCAACGTCTCTCTCTTGTTCCAGACAGACACAAGAGATTCCAGAAGCCTTGTTCTTCACTCTTTGTTCAGCCCTAACCCTTTCTTTCCTTGCACTCCACTTCTGGTCTTGACTAGGTCAAACTGTACTAAATAAGCTAACTTGATTCATTCTTCTGCCTTGTCTCCATTTTTCTTTCTTCATGTCAATATTTGGTTCTTATTCCCAATAGAAGAGACTCGAAAACTGGCTTATTGATTAATGAAGAGGAGTTACAAATATGTAGAGAAGGGTTACAATGGATACATGATAAGGTTTCAACTTAATCATGTGAAGTCAAGGCTGGAGAGCGTCCCGTTTGAAATCTTGTGGACGAGAGGCTCTACACGCTTGATCCGTTTAGCATCTTGACTAGATTCCTTCCTTTCCAGCTGTGCCAGTCTGTCAAGGCAAGAGCTAACCTTATCCATAAGGTTATCTGATCCTATGCGCGGAGTAGAAAGGTAAAAGACCGAGTTAACTTCTCTGGGTGAACTGGTTTCACCTTTGGTCGATCCTTTTCACTTTTGATCGACCAAGAGTTGTACGGCCTTGTACGGATCAATTGTACGACCAACTGTACGGCCTTGTACGGACAACTCCTTTTCTTCTCCTCTTGATTTTGTAAGCCTTCTCTAACCTTTGTATCCTCATTCTTTTATTCAGTTCAACACTTCCTCATTAAAAACCTTACTAAAGAAAACCCTCCTTCGGGATAAAACCTCAGAAAGGAAAAGAGTAAAGACCTCATGACAAGGAGATTAGTTGCGCCTGGTTAGATCAATGAATCCCAACCTGTGATAGATGGACTCAAGTGTCTTCTGCCTTGGAGCTTTAGTAAACACATCGGCCAACTGATCTTCACTCCGGGTATAGCAAGGTCAGATCACTCCTTGAACTATCATCTGCCTCACCTTGTGACAATCAACTTCAATGTGCTTGGTTCTATCATGGAACACCGAGTTGGAGGCAATGTGAATTGCTGCTTGGTTTTCACAATGCATGGTCATTGGTGTGGACTGATCTATCTCCAAAATCCTCAATATACCCTTTATCCAAACAAGCTCATAAGTCAGCTTCAACATGGCTCTATACTCCGCTTCAGCACTTGAGCGTGAAACCACCTTCTGCTTCTTGCTCTTCCAAGTAACTAGGTTCCCACCAATGAAAGTGCAAAAGCCGGTTGTTGAATTCCTATCGTCTCTATCTCCTGCCCAATCAGCATCACATTAGCCAACCACTTCAGTGCTCCGGTTACATCCCATCCACACTCCTTGTTCTGGTGAGCCATTAAGGTACATCAGGATCCGGCTAACCAAGTTCTAATGATGCTCCTTTGGTCCTTGCAATGTTCCCAAGAGATGCTCCTTTGGTCCTTGCATAGATAGATCAACTTACCCACAAGCTTTCTTTAAAGCTTGGCATCTTTGAACGGATGGCTATCTTCAATCTCCCCCTCACGTGGAACCTTATACCCATCTTCTAAGGGTGTCTTCACTGTCTTTCCTCCAAGTTTACATGTATCTTTCAAAAGATCAAGTGTATATTTCCTTTGGGAAAGAAACAAACCTTCCTTGGATCTACATATCTCAATTCTAAGAAAGTATTTCATTTCCCCCAAGTCTTTTATCTCAAAAACCAAGTTTAGAAAGTCCTTGGTTGATTTAATACCATCCTTGTCACTTCCTGTGATGATGATATCATCAACATACACAAGAAGGACTACAATACATGATGAAGTGGTCAAGGTGAAGAGGGTGTGGTCGAGTTCCGACTTCTTGAAGCCTTTCCCATTTAGAGTAGTGCTTAGCTTGGTGTACCAGGCTCTAGGAGACTGCTTTAGACCATATATGGCCCTCTTCAGCCTCAGAACGTTTCCATCTTTAACCAAATGCCCAACACCAGGGGGAGGATACATGTATACCTCATCTTCAAGCTCTCCTTGTAGGAAGGCATTCTTCACATCCATTTGCCAAAGACCCCACTCTAAGTTCACTGCAAGAGAGAGCAATATCTGGATAGTGTGAAGCTTGTCAAATGGGGCAAAGGTGTCAACATAGTCCTCTCCATAGGTTTGAGTGAACCCTCTTGCCACAAGCCTTGTCTTCTTCCTATCAATCTTCCCATTCGCAAGATACTTGATAGTGAATATCCATCTGCTAGTCACAGCTTTCTTTCCTTTTGGTAGTTCACTCTCATACCAAGTATCATTTTTGATCATTGCTTCTGCTTCAGCTCCAACTGATTCCCTCCACTCTTTGTCTTGCATGGCTTCTTCATAGGATTTTGGTATCTGACTCTCATCCAGACTGATCATAAAGGCACAATGCACTTCCCGGTAGTGAACTAATGTGCAAACAGCTTGGACAAGATGCTTAACTGCTAGTGCTTTGTAGTATACCCGGTTGTTAATCAAGTTGGATGGAGGATTCCTCACCCTAGTACTTCTTCTCAAGGGTTGAGTTACTTCTGGTTGATGATCCTCGACCTCTCCTTCTTCTTACTGGTTCTCATTTGAAGCTTCTCCATCTTCATTTCCTTGATCCATACCTTGATCATGTTGAGAACCTGAATCTTCTTCAGGCTGATTATCCATCTCAGGTTCATTTTCCCCCTCATGATCAAGGTGGGCTTCCTGTCCATTCGTATCAGCAGTGGGGGGCCTGATTGTTGTCCTCCTCCACTCTTTGGATCCTGGTTCAAGTTGATTCCAAGACCCTCCAAAATTATTCTTAGATTGGCTGCCTTATCCGAAGCCAAATCCTTGAGCTCTCCTTGCTTCTTTTCTTCATAGTATCCTCTTTCTTCCACAAACTTGACATCCCTTGACACAAGCACCCTCCTGGTAACCGGATCATTACACTTGTACCCTTTTTTCGTAGGTGAGTACCCAATGAACATACCCTTTGTGCTCTTTGCCTCCAGCTTGTTCCTTAACTTTCCTGGTTTGTGAACAAAGCAAAGACAACAAAGACCCGGATGCATCATCCATCACTTCCCATGAGTATGTGCCACGTCATCGCCATGTCACCCTTGGTCACCATTTCTTGGCCACGTCACCAACTGCTAAAATCTTCATATGAATGTAGTTGAGTAGAAAAATCAATCCAAGAAGCTTCCATTTCATTTCCTTGCTTGAAAATCGATAATCGGCTCGACCACTCCTTAATCGACCAAAAAGACTAGACTATCGTCCAACTCTTGATTCCTCCTGAACCATCTTGATTTTGTCACGACCATATATCTCCATACTACTCCCTTGACTAATCTATGTGAAGATACTCCTAGTTCAATAATCTTCAAAATATCGCCTTCAACCAAGTCGTCCATTGCAACTAGAGTCTCGACCAATCTTCTTGTTCACTCGACCATTCTTCAATTTGCTTCGACTGAATCTCTATTCAAGTCTTCTTAAATCTTCTCCATACTTGGGTGGCTTGATCTACGTCCGTTGACTTATGTTGACTTGGTACCCTAGATCAGGGGTATTACAGAGCTTCTTCCGGTTGAGTCTCCTCGACCACTCCTTCTTCCTGGTTCCTATTTCCAATTTCTTCATCATCTTGATCCACACCTTGATCATGTGTAGAACCTCATTCTTCATCATGATGCCCCTCTATATCAGGTTCATTTCCCCCCTCATGGTCGAGGTGGGGTTCCTGATCATTATCATTGACAGTGGGAAGACCACCTTGTTGTTGTCCTCCCCCACCCCTCGGATCCTTGGATAAGTTAATCCCAAGACTTTCCAATATTATCCTTAGGTTTGCTGCCTTATCAGAAGCTAAATCTTTAAGATCCCCTTGGTTCTTCTCCTCATAGAAACCTCTTTCCGCTACAAACTCCACATCCATTGACACTACCACTCTTCTAGTTGCCGGATCATAACACTTGTATCCCTTCTGAGTTGGTGAGTACCCAATAAACATCCCTTTCGTGGGCTTCCAACTTGTTCATTAGCTCACCCGGTTTGTGAACAAAGCAGAGGCAACAAAAGACCCTGAGATGATCTAAGGTTGGCCTATGCTTTTTCAGAACCTCAAAGGGTGATTGATCTTCAAGGACCTTTGTGGGGTTCGGTTGATCAGGTAACAAGCAGTGGCCACAACATCACTCAAAAACCTCTTTGGCACGTTAGCTTGGAAAATCATGGACATAGCAACTTCCATAAGGTGCGGGTTCTTCCTTTCAGCAACTCCATTCTGTTGTGGAGTGTAAGGGCAGCTCATTTGATGGCTTGACTCGTGTACTCCCCACGATTATCTGATCTAAAAATTTTCAGCTTAGCATTGAAATGGTTAGTCACATATGTTTTAAAATTTCTAAATGCATCAAGCACCCTATCATTAGATGGAATCAAGGTTATCCAGGTGTATTTAGACTTCTCATCTATGAATGTGACAAAATACTTATGGTTCTCCCTAGACAAGCAAGGTGCAGTCCAAACATCCGAGTGTATTAAATCAAAGCAGTGATCATAGATGTAGAAGACTTTTGAAACACAGTTTTACAATGCTTGCCTAAGATACAAGATTCACAATCATTATTCTCAAACACAACACCTGCAACCATTAAGCTTAAATCTCTAACATGAGGATGTCCTAGTCTAGCATGCCACAAAGTATTCTTATTCAAACTAGAAGCAGAAACAGAAGTAAAAGAAGAACTATGATCAGGTAAAGAAGTAAGCTCCTCAAGCATGTAAAGGTCTACTTTTGTGACTCCTTTCCCAATCAAACGACTGCTCTCAATATCCTGAAACTTCACATCATTAGGGCTAAAGATCACATTGCATTGCAAGTCATTAGAACATTTCTTCACGGATAACAAATTTTGATGTAAACTCAGGCACATAAAAGCATCTAGATTCCTTATCAAACAGTTTTAGCTTGCTTACACTTCTTATTGGAATCCTATCACCATTAGCAATCATAACATGTCCATGCGCCTGTTCTATATCTCTAATAAGACTAGTGTCACTAATCATATGATGAGATCCACCTGAATCACTTTTCAAAGGTTTATACATGCTACAAGCACTATGGGATAAACCAGCAATCCTAGAGTCGGTATAAGCATCAGTTTGATCATGAGAACTAGCAATCTTAGATGCACCAAAAGAATACCCCCTGGGGTTACCAAGAGTGATACCATTGTCTTTGAGCATCTTGATGAGAGCATCCATTTCTGACAGGCGGAGAAACTCATGCGCATTTGGACGGGTGGTTTGGGTTGTGTAGGTCACCAAGGCTTTGTTCTCACCACCTTCAGCCTCCTGTGCTCGGTTGGATGGCCCGACTCCTCCTACTCCATGCTGATCACCCCCTCCATAGCTCGCATTCGCCCTTGCATCCCTGTCCTTCATGAACTTGGTTGGCTTCAGGTGAGGATGAAGGATCCAACAATGGTGCTTCTTGTGGCCTTGTCTCTTGCAATGGCCACAGTTGCCGTTGAACCTCCTTTCTTCAAACCGGTTTACCTTGTTGGCCTAAGGCACCTCAGATTGGTTAGCTAAGGTAAGCTCCCCCTTTCCTCCAAACAGCCCCAACGATACTTGCTCCTTCTAGATTTGTGCGCACACTTCCTCCAAGGTGGGTAGCTTCTCAGCTCGCAAGATGTGTTTCACCAGATCCTTGTAGCTGGAGTTGAGAGTGAGAAGCAAGCCAAAGACTTTATCTTGCTCCCTCCTTTCATTAAGGTAAGCTGGATCTGTTGTACTCGGCCTTAACATCTCTAGCTCAGACCACAAAGCTCTAAACTTTCCAAGATGCTTTGTGAACTCCATGTCTTCTTGAGCTAGACTGTTGATGGCTCGTTTGATCTCAAAAACTATAGTGAGGTTTGAGATGTTCCCATACACCTTATGAAGGGTGTCCCACAGGTCCTTTGCCTTCTCACAGAAGCTATAAGCCTCTAAGATCGACGGATCTAGAGAGCTTTGAAGGATGGACATCACCAGGTTATCTTCCTGGATCCACTTCACTTCATCACACACGACAATCTCCTTGTCGCCTTCATGAGTAATTATCTTGGTAGCCTCACCCTCGAGGATGTAATTCCATAAACACTTACTCCCCACTTCTGTCTTCACCACACGAGACCATAGGAGATAGTTTCCCCCCTTTAGTATCACCAGTGTCACTGTTGTTTTGGTACCCTCCATCTTGAATCTTCCCGGAAAGGAAAAAGGTGTCTTGAGTGTTCTTCGTGAGAGATGAAATGAAAACCCAGATTCATGAGAGCCTGGCTTTGATACCATGAAAAAACGAGTAGAATCTGAGTATAAACGAATAGAAGAGTGTTTACGAGAGACTAGAAGAGATTTGGAGACTAAAAGGTTACGACTTTACTAAGAAATCATTTCGAGATGAAGAACATGAAGAACACCTAGAGAGAATAAGAGAAACTCGAATACTTGCTTTATTAATGAATGAGAGGGATTACAAAAAATATAGAGAAGGGAAAATAAGCTTAACGGATACAATAGGATAAGGTTTCAACACGGGCATGGGAGGTCAAGGTCTTGGGCCGCCTGGTTTGAAATACATGGAACAGAAGGCTCACACACTTGATGCCAATGGCATCTTGACCAGATGCTCTTGGCCAGCCTGTCTACGCGCGGAGTAAACCTTATCCATAAGGTTCATTGCATGTGGACAAATGGAAGGAAGAAGAGAGAAAGCTTATCCGCGCATGGTAACTTTCTCTGGTTTACCCGAAATGACTGTGGTCGATCCCAAGTAACTTTGGTCGACATATAGGTTGTACGGACACCTTGTACGGCCTAACTGTATGGCCTTGTAAGGAACTGTACGGACACTCCCAAACTTCTTCCTCTCCATTTCATAAGTCTTCTCTAGCCTTCTCCATAAAACATAATCACATCTCTTATTCAGTTCAACAGAAACTGTTTAGCAAAGATTCAAAGGTATTTTACAGACCCACATTCACCTCCAATTTGCTATCTGTTAAAAAGGCTACCAGAGATCTGAATTGCCTTGCTGTTTTTAGTCCTAATGATGTCTACTTTCAGGATATTGAGACCAGTAGTTTACTTGGCAATGGTGTGACCAAGGAGGGCTTGTATCTGCTTGAAGACACCAAATGGTTGTCTGATTTATCTTATGCTTTAGTTCATCTCCTGTTTTACCTAAAGATGCAATGTGGCACGCTAGACTAGGACACTCTCATTCACGTGCACTGAGCTTGATGTTGCCTAGTATTTTCTTTAAGAATGATAGTTGTGAGGCTTGTATTCTTGGCAAACATTGCAAATCTGTTTTCCCTAAATCAGTAACCATGTATGAAAGTTGCTTTGATATCATTCACTCTGGTGTTTGGACTGCACCATGTTTATCAAGAGAAAACAAAAGTATTTTGTGACATTTATAGTTGAGAAATCGAAATATACTTGGTTAACCTGGTTTCAATCAAAGTATAGGGTGTTGAAGCTTTTATAAATTTTCAAAACTAAACTAACCATTTCAATGTTAAGATCAAAATTCTTAGATCAGATAATGGAGGGGAGTACACTAGCAATGTTTTCAAAGCACACCTCAACAAACATGGGATCATTCACAAGACAAGCTGCCCTTATACCTCACAGCAAAATGGTGTAGCTGAGAAGAAAAAACGACATCTAATGGAGGTGGTCAGAAGCATGATGTTTCACACCAATGTTCTCAAAAGGTTTTGGGGGGATGCTGTGATCACTGCTTGCTACTTAATCAACAGAATTCCTACTAAGATTCTCCAAGATGTCTATCCTTTTGAGTTACTAAACAAGACTTACCCATATAATGACCATTTGCGTGTGTTTGGGTGTGTGTGCTTTGTCTTGATACCAGGTGAACTAAGAAACAAGCTTGAAGCTAAAAGTGTCAAAGAAATCTTCATTGGGTATTCACCAAACCAGAAAGGCTACAAATGCTATGTTCCAAAAACAAGGAAAGTTATGGTCTCTAGAGATGTGAAGTTCTTGGAATCAAGAGGCTTCTATGATGAGAAAAGTTGGGATAGCTTGAAGGATCTGTTTCAAGCTCCCTCAGATAGAGCAAACAACCTTAGGATACTGATGGAGAATCTGGGAATTAGTTTCTCAAACCCACATGTGGCGCCTAACACAGCTTCTCCTTCAGGTGATACTGGACCAGAGGGTGAAGAAGTCACTCATCCTGATCCTGAGGGGGGCAATGATCATGAACCAGAACAACCACAAGGTTCACAAACTCATGATCAGGAGAGTGTACCACATGAAGAAGAAACTGTTCAAGTTCAAGAAGAAGTCGAGCAGCAAGAAGTTCAAGTTCAACCACTAAGAAAGAGTACAAGGACAAGAAACCCTCCTTCAACTGGAAAAACACAAGGATCTACTACAACAGTCAAGCAGTAGCCCATCCAACATCAGCAGTGTGTTCTCTTGCAAGATTCCCACTTGAGCATCAAGCCTTTATCACTGGGTTAGATCAGGGGTTTGTACCAAGGTCATATGAGGAAGCTATGGAGAACAAGGAATGGAGGGTCTCTGTTGATGATAAAGCAAATGCCATGATCATCAATGAAACCTGGTATGAAAGTGAACTCCCAAAAGGAAAGAAGGCAGTTTCAAGCAAATGGGTGTTCACCATCAAATATCTACCAAATGGCAAGGAAGAAAGAAAGAAGTCGAGACAAGTGGCAAGAGGATTCACCCAGACCTATGGAGAAGAATATGTGGACACATTTGCACTAGTAGCCAACCTTCATACAATTCGGATCATTCTCTCTAATGCAACCAACCTCGAATGGGAGTTGTGGCAGATGGATGTCAAGAATGCTTTCCTACAAGGAGAGTTAGAAGATGAGGTTTACGTGCACCCACCTCCTGGACTTGAGAAGCTGGTTAAACCTGGAAATGTCCTCAGACTCACGAAGGCAATATATGGATTGAAGCAGTCCCCAAGGGCGTGGTACCACAACCTAAGCACCACCTTGAATGGAAGAGGCTTCAGGAAATCAGAGGCTGTTCACTCCTTGTTCACACTCCCCAGCCCAAAAGGAATTGTGGTTATCTTGGTCTATGTAGATGATATAATCATCACAGGCGGTGACCAAGAAATTATCAAAGAAACCAAGGTATTCCTTAAGTCTGTATTTGAAAAAGATTTAGGTGAACTCAAGTACTTCCTTGGGATTGAAGTATGCCGCTCTAAAGAGGGGCTCTTCTTGTCTCAAAGGAAGTATACACTTGATCTTTTAACTGAGGCAGGAAACCTTGGAGGAAGACAAGCCAAAACACCATTAGAAGAGGGCTACAAAGTACTGAGAGAGGGGTAGTTTAAAGACAAGCAGTATGGTGATGTGAAGAAGTATAGAAGGATGGTTGGGAAGCTCATCTACTTAACCATCACTAGGCCAGATATATTATTTGCTGTGAACCAGGTTAGCCAGCATATGCATGCGCCCAAGGTCCATCATTGGAAGATGGTGAAAATGATAATGAGATACCTGAAGGAGGCGCTTGGTCAAGGAGTTTGGATGTCTTGCAATGGAAGCACAGAGATTGTAGGTTACTGAGATGCTGATTGGGCAGGAGACAAAACTGATAGGAAATCAACAACTGGATATTGCACCTTCATTGGAGGCAACTTGGTAACTTGGAAGGGCAAGAAGCAGAAGATTGTGTCATGTTCTAGTGCTGAAGCAGAATATAGGGCAATGAGGAAGCTCACCAGTGAACTGATCTTGATCAGAAACCTTCTAAAGGACTTGGGTATAGAGGCTACAACTCCATTCACTATGCACTGTGACAACCAGGCAGCAATTCATATAGCATCCAACAGTGTGTTCCATGAAAGGACTAAGCACATTGAGGTGGATTGCCATAAGGTTCGACAAGCTGTGGAGCAGCAAATCATCTTGCCATGCTACACAAGAAGTGAAGATCAGTTGGCAGACATCTTCACCAAGGCAGCTAGCACCAAGGTCTGTTAGTTCATCCATTCAAAATTGGGACTCATAGACCTCACTTCTCAGTAACTCTCCTTGCATGGAGATCTCTACTCTTTTTCCTTAATGTGTTTTTCTCCCACTGGGTTTTACACATTAAGGTGTTAATGAGGGATGTTCTTCATGTATCCAAGCTTGACCAGTCCCTATGGCCAAGCTTGAGGGGAGTATTGAGATGAAGAACCAGAAGATAATGAGAGACACTGAGCAGAATGGAGAAAGTGGAGAAGGAACTCGGAGACTTGAGGAACAAGGCATTCCGTACAAGACGTGGAACTCAAGTCAAACAAGAGAAGATCTAGTTTGACTTGGAAGACAAGGCAAGCCTCACTAACTCGCCAACCTTAGTCACATATGGGAGGAGTGCTTTCTGGAAAGAGTTTGAATTCAAAATGGGACAAGTTACATGATTCAAGTCAAGCAAGAGTGAACCGTTGGGACATGTCACTTTCACCACCAGGAATCTCTAGAGAGGACCACTTGCATTAGTTTAATGTCTTCCCTTTTGTTTTGTTCCAAAATGTCACTGTCCTCTCTCTCTGTATGGTTCCTATTGTTGAACTGAATAAAAGAATGAGGATACAAAGGTTAGAGAAGGCTTACAAAATCAAGAGGAGAAGAAAAGGAGTTGTCCGTACAAGGCCGTACAGTTGGCCGTACAATTGGTCCGTACAAGGCTGAACAACTCTTGGTCGATCAAAAGTGAAAAGGAGAAGGTGTGTTAGAATAAGAGAATATGATGTGTATAATGAAGAACAATGAAGTATTTGTTGAAGAATAATGAAGAACATATCAAGAATGATGAAGAACAACTAGAGAGAGATGATGGACGAGTTTGAGAGAGAGAGAGTGTGTAATCCGATTGGGAGACTTATTCTCTTTATTTTATCTCTCTGCTTCAGTACACAATATATAGAGACAAACCAGAGATAAAGAAAAGAATAAACAAACAGAAAAGATTAAAATATCTTGCTGCTGGAACAGATGAAAAGGACAGGTCATAACAGCTCTCTCTCCTAAAGCAGAACATGTGATCTTCCCATTCAAACTTATTCAAACTCTTGCCTCTGGTCAAACTGAACCCCAACGTGTCTCTGGATCCATAGCAAAAGTTTGGCTCTCCCAAGTTTCACCTTCCTTGCCTTGCAAACCAAGCTAGGTCATCTCTGGTCTAGTTGTGTAGACAAGATTAAAATACTCGACCAGATCACTTCTTCTTCTCTTCTCTTTGGCTTCTTCTTCTCTTCTCTTTGGATTCTTCTTCTCTTCTCTTCGGTTCTTCATCTCAATAAGGTGAAACCAGTTCACCCGGAGAATTTAACTCGGTCATTTACCTTTCTACTCTGCACTTAGGATCAGATAACCTTATGGATAAGGTTAGCTCTTGCCTTGACATACTGGCACAGCTGGAAAGGAAAGAATCTAGTCAAGATGTCGAACGGATCAAGCGTGTAGAGCCTTCTCGTCCACAAGATTTCAAATGGGACGCTCTCCAACCTTGACTTCACACGATTAATTTGAAACCTTATCATGTATCCTTTGTAACCCTTCTCTATATATTTGTAACTCCTCTTCATTAATCAATAAGCAAGTTTTCGAGTCTATTCTTTCTCTCTAAGTTCTTCACACCCACAAATGGGTTCTTAGCAAGGTCTAGTCCTTTAGTCTCGAAATCTCGACTAATCTCTCTCAAAGTCTCTTATTCTCGTTTACACTCAGATTCTAGTCTACTTTTCATGGTATCAAAGCCTGGTTCCCTTGAATCTGAGTTTTGATTTTGTCTCTCAACGAAGAAAACTCAAGAACACCTTTTTTAATCCGTGAAGCTCAAGATGGAGGGTACCAAGACTACTGTGATTCCGGTGACTCTAAAGGGGGGGCAACTATCTCATATTGTCTCGTGTGGTGAAGACAGCAGTGGGGAGTAAGGGTTTTTGGAACCACATCCTTGAGGATGAGGCTCCTAAGCTCATTACTCATGAAGGCGACAAGGAGACTGTCGTTTGTGATGAAGTGAAGTGGATCCAGGAAGACAACCTGGTGATGTCCATCCTTCAAAGCTATCTAGATTCGTCGATCTTAGAGGCATATAGTTACGGTGAGAAGGCAAAGGACCTACGAGAAACCCTCCAGAAGGTCTACGGAAACATCACAAACCTTACCTGGGTGTTTGAGATCAAACGAGCCATCAACATCCTAGCTCAGGAAGACATGGAGTTCACAAAGCACCTTGGAAAGATTTGAGCTTTGTGGTCTAAACTAGAGATGTTGAGGCCGAGTAAAACAGATCCAGCTGAGCTTAATGAAAGGAGGGAGCAAGACAAAGTCTTTGGCTTGCTACTCACCCTCAACTCAAGCTACAATGATCTGGTGAAACACATCTTGCGAGCCGAGAAGCTACCTACCTTGGAGGAAGTCTGCGCACAAATCCAGAAGGAATAAGGCTCATTGGGGATGTTTGGAGGAAAGGGCGAGCTTACCTTAGCTAATCAAGCCGAGGTGCCTCAAGCCAACAAGGTAAACAAGTATGAAGATCGAAGGTTCAATGGAAACTGTGATCAGTGCAAGAGACATGGGCACAAAAAGAATCAGTTTCAACATCCTAGAATGGGTGTAGGCACTATGAGTTTTAACATACTAGCTATCCTATATGCTCCAAATGAGTACCCACTAATATTACCAAGATTGTTACCATTATCCTTGAGCATTTTGATGAGGGCATCCATCTCTGATCGGCGGATTAACTCATGTTCGTTGGGTCGTGGCTGATGGGCAGTATAGGTCACCAACGCCATGCTCTCACCACCTTCACGCCCTTCTGTCTCATTGGCCCGGTTAGAAGTTCCAGCTCTGACTTGATCACTTGAACCATAGGTGACATTTGCACGAGCCTCCCTTTCCTTCATGAACTTGGCCGGGTTGAGGTGAGGATGGAGGATCCAGCACTAGCTCTTCTTCTGTCCATGAATCTTGCAATGGTCACAATTTCCCCCAAATCGCCTCTCTTCATAGTTTCCAGTGAACCTATGGTCTTCATACTTGTGAGCTTTGTTGGCTTCAGGAACCTTGGCTTGATTGGCGAGAGTGAGTTCCCCCTTCCCTCCAAAGAGCCACAAGGACCCTTGTTCCTTCTGGATCTGAGCACAAACATCTTCAAGGGTTGGGAACTTCTCGGATCTGAGGATGTGCTTAATGAGATCGTTTTAGGTAGCATTGTGAGTAAGCAATAGGCCGAAGACCTTGTCTTGCTCACGTCTCTCATTAAGCTCATCCGTATCAGTAGTACTAGGCCTCAGCATGTCAAGCTCATACCATAAAGCTCTAAACTTTCCCAAGTGTTTAGTAAACTCCATGTCTTCTTGGGATAAGTTGTTGATAGCTCTCTTGATCTCAAACACCCGGGTGAGATTTGAGATGTTTCCATACACGTTTTGGAGTGTATCCCATAGATCTTTGGCCTTCTCACAGTAGCTATTGGCCACCAAGATTGACGGATCCAGTGAGCTCTTGAGGATGGATATCACCAGATTGTCCTCATGGATCCACTTCACTTCATCACAAACCACCACCTCTTTGTCTCCTTCATGAGTAATGAGTTTTGGCGCTTCACTCTCAAGGATGTGACTTCAAAGACCCTTACTTCCCACGACTGTCTTCACCACACAAGACCAAAGTAGGTAGCTTCCTCCCTTGAGGGTAAACGGAATGACTGTAGTCTTTGTATTCTCCATTCCCGGATCAAAAAGGTTGATACTTGAGCTTTAGAGAACAAAAGGATGAAAGTCTGTGTGAACGAACTCAAACGAACCCATATTCAAGTGAACCTGGCTCTGATACCATGAAATCTTGAGTAGAATCTGAGTAGAAAAAGAAAGAAAGACGAGATTGAAAGGATTCGAGACTAAAGAAAGAGACTTTGAGAGATTTGTATCTAAGAACCCATTTCGGATGAACTGAGAGACTAGAGAGACTAAGAGAAAAGAAATGACTTGCTTGATTGATTAATACTCGACGAGAGGGTTACAATATCTAGAGTAATTCTTAGGGCAACAAGGGGATAAGGTTTCAACGGGAAGAAGACTAAGCATGTGGAGTCAAGGCTCGTTTAGGCGTCTTATTCAAACACTTGGACGAGAAGCTTCACACGTGAGATGCCAAAAGTATCTTGACCAGATGCTCTTCCTTTGTTAGCCACATGAGCCAGCCTGTCCACAGTTCTTCCTTTTGCTCTCCCTTATCCGCGAACCAAGCTTGAGTCGGGGTGGTAAATGGTAAATGTAACTTTTGGTCGAGTTACATTTACCTCGGGTAACTTTCGACCAAGTTCACCCGGGTCGACCATTGTACGGCCTTGTACGGCCAATCTGTACCGACTTGTACGGACACCCAAATTCTGATCCTTCTCCATTCCTTCTCTATCAAGTTAACCCCTCTTATTCAAAACTCTCCCTCAAGCTTGACCATGTGGAACAAGTCAAGCTTGGAATGCCGTGAGATCTCCCTCATTAAAAACCTTGTCAAAGAAAACCCTCCTTAGGAATAAAACCTCAACAAGGAAAAGAGTAAAGACCCCATGGCAAGGGGATCAACCTCGTTTGGTGAGGTCTATGATTCCATGTCTGGTGTGGATGGACTCTATAGTTTTCTGCCTGGCTGCCTCTGTGAAGACATCGCCTAACTGATCTTCACTTCTGGTGTACCAAGGTAGAATGTCTCCAGATACAATCATCTTCCTCACCTTATGGCAGTCAACTTCAATATGCTTCGTCCTTTCATAGAACACAGAGTTGGAGGCAATATGGATGGTTGCCTGGTTGTCACAATGCATTGTCATGGGTGTGGCCTGCTCAATCCCCATGTGCTTCAGTATGCCCTTGATCCAGTGATGTTCCCTTGGTCCTTGCATATGTTGACTTACTTGGTTCACAGCAAAACATATATCAGGTCGTGTGATGGTTAGGTAGATCAACTTACCAACAAGCTTTCTATAAAGCTTGGCATCCTGGAATGGTGGACTGTCTTTTATCTCCCCCTCACGAGGAACTTTGTATCCATCTTACAAAGGTGTTTTGAATGTCTTCCCTCCTTGTATACCTGCATCTTTCAAAAGATCAAGTGTATACTTCCTTTGAGACAAGAATAAACCTTCCTTGGATCTACATATCTCTATTCCAAGGAAGTATTTCATCTCTCCTAAGTCTTTGATTTCAAACACAGACTTTAAATAATATTTAGTGATTTGGATACCTTCTTTGTCACTTCCAGTGATGATGATATTATCAACATACACTAGAAGAACAATGATACCTGATGGAGTGGTGAGGGTGAAGAGAGTGTGGTCTAGGTCGGATTTCTTGAAGCCTCTCCCTTTCAAGGTTTTTCTCAACTTGTTGTACCAAGCCCTTGGAGATTGTTTTAGGCCATAGATAGCTTTCTTCAGTCTTAGAAAATTTCCTTCCTTGACCTACTGCTCTAGCCCGGGTGGAGGATACATGTAGACCTCATCTTCAAGTTCTCCTTTAAGAAATGCATTCTTCACATCCATCTGCCAAAGTCCCCACTTAAGGTTGACTTCTACTGAAAGAACTATCTTGATGATGTGGAGTTTTGCAACCGGGGCAAAGGTATCCAGATAGTCTTCACCATATGTTTGGTTAAACCCTCTTGCCACCAGTCGAGTCTTCCTTCTATCTATATTTCCATTTGCAAGATACATGATTGTGAAGATCCTATATGCTCCAAATTAGTCCCACTAACATTACCAAAATTTTTACCATTATCCTTGAGCATTTTGATGAGGGCATCCATCTAAGATCGGCAGATGAACTCATGTTCCTTGGGTCGTGGCTGATGGGCAGTAGAATCAGAAAGAAAGAAGAGATTGAGAGGATTCGAGACTAAAGGAAGAGGCTTTGAGAGATTTGTATCTAAGAACCCATCTCGGATGAACCGAGAGACTAGAGAGACAAAGAGGAAAGAAAGGAGTTGCTTGATTGATTAATACTCGACGAGAGGGTTACAATATATAAAGTAAAGCTAGGGCAACAAGGGGATAAGGTTTCAACGGGAAGAAGACTAAGCATGTGGAGTCAAGGCTCCTTTATGCGCCTAATTCAAACACTTGGACAAGAAGCTTCACAAGTGAGATGCCAAAGGTATCTTCACCAGATGCTCTTCCTTTCTTAGCCACACAAGCCAGCCTGTCCACAGCTCTTCCTTTTGCTCTTCCTCATCCGCGAACCAAGCTTGAGTCAGGGTGGTAAATGGTAAATGGTAAATGTAACTTTTGGTCGAGTTACATTTACCTCGGGTAACTTTCGACCAAGTTCACCCTGGTCGACCATTGTACGGCCTTGTACGGCTAATCTGTACGGACTTGTACGGACACCCCAATTCTGATCCTTCTCCATTCCACTAATCTTTCTCTATCAAGTAACCCCCTCTTATTAAACAATTGGTTATCCAGTCTTGATCCCAAGTCCCCAAGCAATCCCTTGATCCATATCAACTCATTGGTGAGCTTTCTCATAGCTCTATACTCTGCCTCAGCACTTGAACATGAGACATTCTTCTGCTTCTTGCTCTTCCAGGTCACTAAGTTGCCTCCAATGAATGTACAATAACCAGTAGTTGATTTCCTATAAACCCTATCTCCTGCCCAATCACCATCACAATATCCAGTGATCTTAGTGCTTCCATTGCTTCCCATCCAAACACCTTGACCAGGAGCTTCTCTCAAGTATCTCAAGATCCTCTCCACCATGTACCAGTGATGAACCTTAGGAGATCGCATATGCTGACTTACTTGGTTCACAACAAAACACACATCTGGCCGAGTGATAGTTAGATATATGAGATTTCCAACCATCCTCCTATACTTCATGACATCTTCAAAGGGAGTGTTCTCAAACTCCCCCTTTCGCAGTATCTTGTAGCCTTCTTCTAATGGAGTCTTGGCATGTCTTCCTCCAAGGTTTCCTGCCTCATTTAAAATATCAAGTGTGTACTTCCTTTGGGATAAGAAAAGCCCCTCTTTAGAGCGGCATATATCAATCCCAAATCCTAGTTGAAGTACTTCAACTCTCCCAAATCCTAGATGATAATGTCATCAACATATACTAGAATGACCACAATGCCTTGTTGACTGGTTAGAGTGAAGAGGGTGTGATCAGCTTCAGACTTCACAAAACCTCTTCCATTGACTGTTGTCCTTAGCTTGTGATACCAGGCCCTTGGTGATTGCTTCAAGCCATAGATTGCCTTCTTCTGCCTAAGTACATTCCCTGGTTTGACAAAGTTTTCTAGACTAAGGGGTGGTCTCATGTACACTTCATCTTCTAACTCTCCTTGTAGGAAGGCATTATTCATATCCATCTGCCATAGATCCCACTCCAAGTTTA
This sequence comes from Moricandia arvensis, assembly GCA_905132765.1. Classification (NCBI taxonomy): domain Eukaryota; kingdom Viridiplantae; phylum Streptophyta; class Magnoliopsida; order Brassicales; family Brassicaceae; genus Moricandia; species Moricandia arvensis. Next base: position 18,115 of record CAJHQP010009222.1, read on the forward strand.
CTGCTAAAGAGAGGATGATCCTTATGGTGTGTAGTTTGGCGACTGGTGCAAAAGTATCGAGGTAATCTTCCCCATATGTCTGAGTAAACCCCCTTGCTACTAGCCTTGTATTACGCCTCTCTGCTGTTCCATCAGCATTGTATTTAATGGTGAGGATCCAACGACTTGTCACTGCTTTCTTGCCTTTGGGAAGCTCAACTTCATATCAGGTATCATTGACTATAATTGCATTAGTCTCATTTCCAACAGACTCTCTCCACTCTTCATGCTCCATGGCTTCTTCATATGATCTTGGAATATATTCCTGATCCAATTCCCCAATGAAGACTAGATGTTCCTCTGGATACTGAGCAAGAAAGCGCACTGCATTAATTGGATGAGCCACTGCTTCAGCATTGAAATAAATTCCTGTGATGATCCAGTTTGATACATGTTTCTTGATCCTTGTAATTCTTCTTAGTGGCTAAACCTGGTCTGCCTCTTCTTCTTCACAAACTTGAGTAGGTTCAGGTTCAGGTTCTTGTTCTTCAACACCATCCTGACCATGAACTTCTGAACCATCTTGAACTTCTGCTTCCTGTCCATTGCCCCCTTCAGGATCAGGATGAGTGATTCCTTCAGATTCTTTTTCAGTCTCTCGACTAGGAGGAGCTTCTCTGGTGTGCTCCTTTTATTTTGTGAGACTGATTCCAAGACTTTCCATAATAATTCTCAGATTGTTGGCTTTGTCTGATGCTTGAGACAGATATTTGAGCTCATCCCAATTCTTGTCAGCACAGAACCCTTTGCCTTCCATAAATTTCACATCTCTAGATACAAGTACTCTTCTTGTTTCAGGATTGTAGCACCTGTATCCTTTCTGTGTAGATGAGTATCCAATGAACATGCACTTCATGCTCTTTGCCTCTAACTTGTTTCTTTGCTCTCCTGGTATCAACACAAAGCAGGCGCATCCAAACACTCTAAGGTAGTGAATAGATGGTCTGGTTTGGTTCAACACTTCATAAGGGGAAATGTACTTGAGCACCTTGGTAGGAATTCGGTTGATTAAATAACATGTTGTTACCACTACATCACTCCAAAATCTCTTAGGAACATTTGCATGGAACATCATTGATCTAGCAACCTCCATCAGATGCATGTTTTTCCTTTCAGCCACTCCATTTTGCTGAGGAGTATGAGGGCAACTTGTTTGATGAACTATGCCGCGTCTTGCCAGAAAAATTTTGAATGCATGGCTTGTATATTATCCTCCATTGTCTGACCTCAGTACCTTCACATTAGCCTTAAAGTAGTTAGTGACATAAGCTTGAAAGTTCATAAAAGCATCTTACACACGATCCTTAGAAGGAAGTAAAGTGATCCAAGTATTTTGTTTTTTCATCTATAAAGGTGAAAAAAATACTTATGGTTATCTCTAGAGATATAAGGCGAGGTCCAAACATCAGAGTGAACTAAGTCAAAGCATTTCTCATAAATAGTTTCTGATGTTGGAAAAACAGATTTGCAATGCTTTCCTATGATGCATGCTTCACATTCTAAGTGATTAAGTGTCATATAAGGCATAATGATCTATAGTGCACGAGTGTGAGGATTACCTAATCTAGCATGCCAAGTAGTGCTATCACACACAGGTGAGTTACTGATCATGCATAAATGAAAAGGAGTAGAGGGTTTAGAAAGCTTAGTCTTTTGGAGATGGTATAAACCACCCTAACTGTTTCCTTCACGAATCACCTTCCATGTCTTAAGGTCCTGAAACTCAACATCATTAGTCCTAAAAACCATCTGAAAATTTAGGTCAACCGTGGACTTTTTCACAGAAAGGAGGTTAGACGCAAAACTAGGGATATAGAAGGCAGTGGAATCTCTATCAAACAGCTTAAGGTTCCCTATTCCTTCTATCTTTACCTTATCTCCATTAGGTATTGTTACATTCCCTAAGGCAAGCCTAACATCACTAATAAGATTTCTATCACTAATCATATGATGACTAGCTCCTGAATCTATTATGATTGGCCTAGAGATAAGGGAATGTGTACAAGACTGCTTTGCGGAGATGATGGCTTTGGCTGCCTTGTTCAGTGGCTCAATCTCGCTCATTCTTATAGGACCATCGTTGATCACTGCGTTGGTCCATGTTTTTCCTCCATTGGAATCACTGGTAAGGCTGAGTACATAGATGCACCTTCAAGCGCCACTTCAGGACATGGAGAGTCATTCTTCTTGAGTTTAATTCCACCAGACTTGAGAGTAAACAAGCTTTGTTGGTTTCTCTTCATGACATGTCTTTTCGTGGCCTTCTTGTGTCCTGGTAGCAGCACCATCCCTCCATTCTTACTGTGCATATCCTTGAGAGCTGGCTTCCTTTCCCTTGTAAAGAGTGTATGTGATATAAGTTCTCTTTGAACAAGAGCACACATTCCATCTAGGTTAGGAAGCTTAACTTCCCTTAGAACATGCTTGATTAACTGGCTGTAGGATGGACTTAGATTCAAGAGAAGGCTGAATACCTTGTCTTGTTCATACCTCTCTCTTATGACATCTGGATCAATAGAGAAAGGCCTCAATGTATCCAGCTCTGCCCACAAGCTTCTGCACTTTCCAAAGTATTGATTAAACTCTACTTCTTCCTGGCTCAAGTTGTTGATAATCTTCTTGACTTCAAATAATCTGCTCAGGTTGGACAGATTCCCATTAACAATTTGAAGACTGTCCCATAGATCCTTGGCAGTTTCACAATGTGAGTAAGCTTCCAAGATTGATTCTGATAAAGAGTTGTGGATAATCTGAAGTGCTTGTTGGTCCTCTCTGACCCACTTGCCTTCATCCCTCAGGCAAATAACCTGATCATCCTCTTGAGTCCTCCTCTTTGAAGCTTCAGCCTTCATGATATGGCTGTCCCAAAGTCCATGACTTCCCAAGGTAACTCGGGCCACTCTTGACCAAAGTAAGTAGTTATTACCCTCAAGGGTTACTGGAATCAAGCTTCTCCTTTCTATTTCCTTGGTAGAATTTTTCTTACCCAATGGTTATATGTATTATCCACTGGGTAAAGATGAAGAACACAAAATTTTTTAGAAAACCAGAAAAAGAATGAGATTTTTGAATAACCAGAGATTTGAGAAGCGTAGATGCTCTAATGAAGATACTCTAATAACAAAATGAAAACAAATAGAGTAGACAAGAGTAGAACAGAGAAAACAGAGTATCTAGAAAACAGAGTAACTGGAAAACAGAGTAAATGGAAAAACATAATGGATTTTGCGGAATTTATAGAGTTTATGAGCTTAAAGCTCTGATACCATGTTAGAATAAGAGATTATGATGTGTATAATGAAGAAAAATGAAGTATTTGATGAAAAATGATGAAGAACATATGAAGAATGATGAAGAACAAGTAGAGAGAGATGATGGACGAGTTTGAGAGAGAGATATAGAGTGTGTAACCAGAATGGGAGACTTATTCTCCTTAGTTTGTTTCTCTGCTTCAGTACACAATATATAGAGAAAAACCAGAGATAAAGAAAAGAATAAAAAAGGGAAAAGATTAAAATATCTTGGTGCTGGAACAGGTGAAAAGGACAGGTCATAACAGCTCTCTCTCCTTAAGCAGAACATGTGATCTTCCCATTCAAATTTATTCAAACTCTTTTCTCTGGTCAAACTGAACCCCAAGTGTACTTAGACTTCTCATCAATAAAAGTCACAAAGTACTTGTGATTCTCTCTAGACAGACAAGGAGCAGTGCAGACATCAGAATGAACAAGGTCAAAGCACTTCTCATAGATTGTACTTGACCTTGGAAAGACTGTCCTAAATGCTTCCCCAAGATACATGCTTCACATCCATCATTTTCAAACACCACACCAGGAAGCATTAGGCTTAGAGCTCTAGCATGAGGATGTCCCAACCTGGCATGCCATGTAGTGGCATCAACTCCCAGAGAAGTACTGAGCATGCAGATAGTAGAAGATGGTTCTGTTCTTTTTAGATGATAGAGTTCATTATGATTGTGTCCTCTTCCAATCACTTGCCCTGTCTTTAGGTCTTGAAACTCAACATCATCAGGTCTAAATAGCACTTGACAACTCAAATCAACTGTAGCCTTCCTTACTGATAGCAAGTTAAAAGTAAACTGAGGCATATATAAGGCAGATGATTCTCTATCGAATAACCTAAGGTTCCCTATCCCTTCTATCTTAACCTTATCTCCATTGGCTATAATTACATTCCCTGAGGCTGGCTTTACATCACTAATCAGATTCCTATCACTAATCATATGGTAACTAGCTCCTGAATCTATAATGATAGGTTTAGAGTCTGTACCTGGCGTCTTAGCTGAGATGATGGCATTGGCAGCTCTAATGAAGTCATTCAGATCACTCCTGGTCACTGAGTCATCAGTTCTGGTAGCACCAGCTGCACTTCTCCACGCTCCTTCTTCATTTGAATCACTACTGAAGGCAGAATACATGGTCTTTCCTTCAAATGTCTGAGGTTCAATCTGCTTGAGCAAATTCCTGGCCATCCTAATATCCATCATCCTTTGTTTCAAAATATTTCTTCTATGTTGTTTCTTAGTCATCTTGTACTCATGAAACAACACAACTTTCCCATTCTTGCTTAGCATGTTCTTTGTAGGATGACCTGACTTCATTTCCTTCTCAAAGAGTGTGTGAGTAGCTTGTTCTTGCTGGATAAGCGTACACACACCTTCTACACTTGGGAGCTTGTCTTCTCTAAGAACATGCTTGATTAGCTGACTGTATGATGGATTTAGAGTGAGTAGCAAACTAAAGACCACATCCTGTTCTTGCCTTTCTCTTAAGACTTCAGGATCACTAGAACTTGGTGATAGCATGTTATGCTCTGACCATAAACTTCTAAATTTTCCAAGATGTTTGTTGCACTCTCCTTCATCTTGTTTCAGGTTGTTGATCTCTTTCTTGATTTCAAACACCCTGCTCAGATTAGACATGTTGCCATACACCTTCCTAAGTGTATCCCACGACTCTTTGGAGCTCTCACAGTAGGAGTAAGCTTCCAAGATTGAAGCTTCAAGGCTGTTCTGAATGATAGACAACACCATGAGGTCCTCCTGACCCCATTTGTCCTCGCCAGCCAACATCACTTCAGTACCATCCTCTCCTAGGATGGTCTTCTTTGATGGTTTGTCTTATGTCACATAGA